>CAMRHE010000019.1:9205000-9380000 GCA_947044405.1 Leptodactylus fallax
TCTCACCCCTGAAATTTGCCTATTTGGTATCTTAGACAAGGAAATATGGCCTCACAATTCTCGTATTCTCTTGTGGGAATCCTTATTTTTGGCTAGAAAAGCCATCACTCTACGTTGGATGGCTCCCCACTCACTTTCACTGTCAATGCGGAGAAGGCTAGTGAACTCAATTCTACCATATAACCAACTGGTATATAAAGGTAGGGGCTGCACGTGACAATGTCTGCAAAACTCTCTTGGTGATCTCTTTGGCTTGTGCTAGTAGTTCTCCCCTGTGTCTACTTTCAGTGGACGCTGAGAAAGCATTTGATCGGGTGCACTGGGGATTCCTACACGCTACCCTCCAACAGATGGGAAAGGGTCTGGGGTTCCTGGGTAAGGTTTTATCCCTATACGGTGACGCGTCGGCTAGAGTGAGGGCTAATGGGATTGAGTCTTTTCTGGTCTGAAACGACACTTGACAGGTATGCCTTCTGTCGCCACTTCTCTATGCGCTGGTTATGGAGCACTTGGCAGTGGCACTCTGACAGTGTCCTAGCATTCACGACCTCCAAATGGGTAGTCGTCAGGTTAAGGCCGATGACCTCCTTTATGTCACTCAACCACGCATCCTGTCCATATTGCGCGAGCTCAGCCGCTTTGTACACTGTGTTCCAAATTATTATGCAAAAAGTGTTTAGGAGTGATAAGGTAAGAATTTTTTTTGTTTGTCAGTTAAACTCATTGATGGTGATGTGTGTCAGGGCTCTTTATATCACTGAAAGCAATTGCAGACACCTGTGCTAATTAGTTTGGCAGTTGTGTCCAATTAAAGGCAAGACTACTTAAGGCTGTCCCACATTATTAAGCAGCCTACATTTTCAGCCAAAATGGGAAAAAAAAAGGATGTGTCGGCTGCTGAGAAACAACAAATTGTGGAGTGTTTAGGTCAAGGCATGACTACAATCAACATTGCCAAGACACTTCATCGTGATCATCGCACAATCAAGAAGTATGTAGCTGATTCACAGCACACACGTGTGCGTGCTGATAAGGGAAAATTGAGGACTCTTTCCAACAGGCAATTACGTCAGGTTAAAAGAGCAGCTTCAAAAATGCCTTGTCATAGCAGCAGACAAGTTTTTGAAGCTGCTGGTGCCTCCAACGTCCCCCGAACAACAAGATGCAGGGTCTATCAGAGGTTTGCAGCTGTGCGTAAGCCATCCTGTTGACCTCCTCTATCCACTACACACAAGCAGAAACGGCTCCAGTGGGCCAAACAATACATGAAGACTGACTTCAAAACTGTTTTGTTCACTGATAAGTGCCGTGCAACGCTCGATGGTCCAGATGGATGGAGTGGAGGATGGCTTGTTGATGGACACCCCATGCAAACACGGCTACGGCGCCAACAAGGAGGAGGTGGAGTAATGTTTTGGGCTGGAATCATGGAGAGAGAGATTGTTGGCCACTTTAGGATCCCTGAAGGGGTAAAGATGAACTCCATAATGTATGTGGAGTTTCTCAAACAGCACTTCCTGCCATGGTTCAAGAAGAAGAACCATGCATTCCGCAGAAAGATCATTTTCATGCATGATAATGCACCGTCTCATGCTGCAAATAACAGATCTGCATCTCTGGCTGCAATGGGCATAAAAGGGGACAAACTTATGCTGTGGCCCCCATGCTCCCCTGACCTCAACCCCATTGAGAACCTCTGGAGCATCATCAAAAGGAGTGTCTATGATGGCGGGAGGCAGTTCACATCTAAGCAACAGCTCTGGGAGGGTATTCTGTCCTGCAAAACAATTGAAGCAGAAACCATCCAAAAACTGACAAATTCAATGGACGAGAGAGTTCAGAAGCTTCTTTCGAACAAGGGGTCCTATGTGCAAATGTAACATCACCTCAAATAAAGTTTTGGCTTGAAAACTGTTTGATTTCAGTTTGTAATAACCTGCTAACGCTTAGAATTTCACAATGACCATTTTTTTGTTCTTAATAAAAATGAAAAGGTTGCAAATTCTGCTGTGCATAATAATTTAAAACATGCATTTTGAGTTTATTTTTTTTTTTAAATATACTGTTATCATAGGCAGTTTGTTCAAAAACCTTTCAATTATACTCGAATAGTTGATGACTGGAAAATTACAATGACTGCAATTCATATAGGTAATTTTGGAAAATATGAGAAAATATTATTTGCATAATAATTTGGAACACATTGTATTCCAAGTGCTGAAAACGTATGGTGATTTTTCTGGCTATAAAGTTAATCCTACCAAGACTGAAGCATTACCTATTAACATCCCTAACTACTTTACAGCTGCTCCAGTCTAACTTTGACTTCCAATGGAGGGAGCGCTCCCTCCGTTATTTGGGAATTCAACTGTCTCCTTCTTATTCAACCCTTTACTCAGTTAACTATCCTCGCCTGTTTAGGGAATTACGTTCTCTCTTAGATAAGTGGCGCCCTCTCCATATTTCCCTCATAAGCCGTGTTACCGCTGTCAAAATGACCCTCCTCCCAAAGCTTCTTTACTTCTTCGAAACACTCCCAATCGCTGTCCCTCACTCAGAGCTGTGCGCCCTTCAAAAATCGATCTTTCAGTTTATCTGGAATGGCAAACGCCATCATATTCCCTGCTCTGTGATGTTGTCGGGCAGAGGTGAGGGTGGGCTGGTGGTTACACATGTATTGCATTACTACTGGGTATCCCATTTGCATTGTATTCCGTTTTGGGCTGCTTCGCAGGCCTACACGAAATGGGTTGAGATTGAGAAGCTTTGGCTAGCACCGATCCACCCTAATGCGTTCTTGTGGTCCCGTTCCTCCCCCTCCTTCCTTCCTTCCACCCCTCTCCTGGGACCCATCCGCTTCATGCGAGCTATTTGGATCACCTGTTCCAAACTTTTTCCTCTGGCTTCTCCATGTTCCTCTATGGTTTTCCTCTTGTACAACCCGCTTCTCCCGGGGGGACTCACGGCAGCTATGGTACGGCCCTGGAGTACACTGGGTCTTTTTCACTTTGCTGATCTGGTGGATCCGTTGACCTTGGAGCTATTTTGACTATTTTACCTCTATGCTACATTTGCCTACCTCTGAGTGGTTCCACTACCAGCAAATTGTCCACTTCATGACCTCTCAGTTTGGTTCCCTGAAGGTCTCGGTCCCTACTGCCTTTGAAAAAGTTTGCCGAGTGTGTACCTCCACGATAGGTCTGATATCTGGCATCTACAGGCTCCTTTCCTCTCCAGAGGGTCAGCCCCCTGCCTCTCATAAGTATATGATTAAGTGGTCTGGGGCTCTGAATAAGCAGATCTCGCCAGGGCAATGGCAGGTTATTTGGTCTCGTGCAGCTAAGTCCTCTACATGTATTACTTTCCGTGAAACCCAGTATAAGTTACTTATGCATTGGTATCACACCCCCACCTTGCTCCATTCTCTTAACCCTAGTATTCCTTCCATTTGTTGGCGCTGCCAGGCGGGGGTGGGTACACTGTGCCACATTTTTTGGGACTGTCCGGGGATACGCCCCTTCTGGACAGAGATCAGATCCCTTACTGACGCCCTTTTTGTTCAAGGTGTTCCCCTAGATCCCTTTACCTATTTGCTTAATCTTCCTCCCAAACACTTAGGAAAGCAGACCTCCAAATTGTTTCTAAATTGTGTACTGCCGCCAAAACCCTCATCGCTCTCCTTTGGAGGAAGACTTCTCCTCCCACTGGTCCAGAGCTTATCACTCGAGTAAAAGATGTCCGTAGTATGGAGTATTTGACGGCCTCTCTTAATCATACTGTAAGAGACAGCCAATGTTGTCCTAAGCTTTATTTGTCTGTATAAACTGTTAATGTTGAATGTATTTCTGTGATTCTGTTCCTTTAAGACAGCAGCCATTGTAATTGTGACATGATGCTGGAGTGACTCCCCCCCCCCCCTTTTATGTCAGCTTGCCTGTTCTGCAGACAGAATGTGAGCAGAGAAGCAGGAAGTGACGAGACAGAGAGCAGCAGCCATCTTAGCAAGTGTTGTATTGAACTGGTGTGGAGATTTTTCTGTACAGCTAAGCTGTATCTTGGTCCAGAGACAAACAGAGTGTAAAGAGACAACAGGACTAGTGAGTCCACGTGAAAGGAACTGTGCTCAGTGGCTGATCAGTGAGACTGACATTGTGACTGTGTATATGGATACCACAGATAGAGACTCGCAGTGCTGTTGATGTACTGGACAGCACCTGCTAAACCCCGGCTTACATCCCAGCTCAGTGTATGGATTCGGCAGGACTGTCAGTGTGCTGAGTGGAATCTGCTGTTGGATTACATTGCATTCATTGGGTTTCCCTGTTAAAGAGGACTTCATTTCTCCCAAGATCCTGATAACAGTGAGGAGAGGACGTTTCACTATAAAAGAAAGGAACGACTTTGGGCCCCACCGCGCGCTTCTACAGACTGTAAGCGGTCCACCTGGACCACTGGGGAAAAGGGGGTGCACCCAAATGTGATGTCAGGGTCAGTTAGGGATAGTTTTGAGTATATTGTTCATTCAGTGTCCATACTGCAGAATTGGACAGAGTAAAAGTAGAAACCATTGCAGAATTTGCCTTGAAATTGTTCATGCTATATTGTATATTTTGCTTGTCTTTATCCCTGTCATTTTACCTTCAAATAGCCTTTATTAACTTATAGTAAATATATATTCTTTTCTTGAACTACCGCGTGTGCGTTCATTTCTGGTTGCGGAGACCAAACCACCTGCCTTGCTCTCGGTTCACAAATTGGCGTAGTCGGCAGGATCCGCTTACCAGAATGGACAGTGACGCACCCGTTCGGGAGAATGGTGCTGGAGGAAGAATGCCAGCAGGGGCTATAATGAGTCAGTTAGCTAAATTTGATGGCAATAATATGTCAGTGAGTATGTGGGTGGAACAGATACGAATGATACAGCGAATGTACCAGACCGCACCAGAAGTACTAGTAGAGCTAGCAATATTGACATTACAAGGGGATGCTAAGACCACGGTGATATTGAGGCCATTTGAACAAAGGCAGACATTTGAGCAAGTAGTCCAAATTCTAGAAACCATTTATGGAGAAACTGCATTGCTGGGGTCTCTGCAGGCTCGGTTCTTCCAGAGGGTACAACAGGAGAATGAAAGCCTTCCCCAATATGCAAATGCCCTACAAGAACTGCTCCGAGATATTCAAGTGAAGGAAAGAGGGGGCTCGCCAGCCTTCTGTAACCCTGATCGGACTCTCCGTGACCAGTTTGTCCTGGGGATACGTGACAGCAGTTTAACTGTGACTATGCAGGATTTTATACGACGAGAGACTGATGCTAAATTCCATGATGTACAGGTAGAGGCCATCTCCCGTGCCAATAGTATGTTCCCGAAGCCCCAGACCGCAGTTGGAGTTACTTTGTCACAGGGGGCTAGTTCTGGCTCAGAGACAGTAGAAAAGGGGACGGTTAAAGAAATTCTCACAGTAATGCAGAAACTGCAAGAGCAAATGGAACACTTGCACACCCGTTGTGATGAACATTCTATGAAAATTGCAGACTTCCAGAAAACTGGAGGTGAAAGGGTGAGCCGTCCATACCCAGAAAATCAGAATCACCCACCACCCCGCTGGAGGGATGAGGATAGGACCTACCGAAGGGGTCCAAATCAGTTAATGCAGTGCTCAGGAGAAATCGAAGGGGCTTACCGAAGGGGCCCAAACAGATGGCCAGAACGACGGGAGATACGCTGCTGGGAGTGTGGACGGATGGGCCACGTTGCTGCTAGATGTCCAGAGCAGCGACAAACTTATGAGAGACCGCCGTTAAACTGAAGTCCCCTGCTGCTGTAGGGCGTGTAGTAGGGGAGACTGACAAGGAGACTATGTGGGGAGAATGCCCTAATGATGACCTGATCGCTGCAAGTCCTGTTATACAGGTGGAAATGGAGGGTATTCCGGTTACCGGGATGATTGACACGGGTTCCCAAGTAACGACCTTGAGTAGAGACTGTTATGAACGGTACTTCCAGCAACATGTGAAATATGATCCCCATACATTCGTACGAGTGGTCGCAGCTAACCAGTTACCAGTTCCAGTCGTGGGAGTGGCCTGGATGAATGTCCGGGTATGTGGCCAAGATCTGGGTAGGAAAGGCATTGTGGTGGTACAGGAGTCACATGAAGTAAAGGTCCCTGTCATTTTGGGGATGAATGTGTTAAAAGAATTAGATCAGATCCTCTTTGAAAAGAAAGGTCACGGTTATTGGAAAGAAACCACCACCCATCGGCCTACTCAAACAGCTTTCCAGCGGCTGATCCGGACATGTGGCTTACAGAAAAGTTCGGATGCGCAGCGTCCTCTGGCTCGAATTTCAGTTCCTTTGCATACAAAAGTTACACTGCCACCCAGTCGGGAGACAATAGTGTCTATGCCCGTAGGCACCTGTCGGAAACTAGAGGGCATAGCTGTGTTGGTAGAACCACTGCAGGCAGCCGAAGGAGGTGTTGATCCGCTAGTGGCCCGTTCCTTGGCAATAGTTCGCAATGGAAGAGTACCACTTCGATGTGTAAACACTCAGGACCAGAGTGTGGACCTGACCCCAGGGAGGCAGCTGGCTAACATCTATGTGACTCCGGAGGAAGTAAGGAAAGTAACTTCAATGCAGCTGAAGCCGACTGAAAGGGATGAGTGGACCGTAACTGTGTCCATGGGAGAAGATGAGGAACCCACCTCTGAATGGAATGGCCGTGCAATTCGAGAACAGATGAAGATGGATGCAAGTTCATGTTCTCTGGAATGTGTGCAGAAGGTAGATGAACTGTTGTGGGAGAACCGAGCCGCCTTTTCACGGTATGCTGAAGATTTTGGATGTACCACAGGGATCTACCATGAGATTCCCACAGGAGACACCCCTCCAATTAGAGAGCGCTACCGACAAATTCCTCCACAGTTGTATCAGGAAGTAAAAGAACTGTTAGCTAAGATGCTACAGGGTGGGATCATCCAAGAAAGCCAGAGTCCCTGGGCAGCTCCTGTGGTGTTAGTAAGAAAAAAAGATGGGTCCATCCGATTTTGCGTAGACTATCGGAAGTTAAACGCTTGCACCGTACGAGATTCCTACCCCTTGCCACGGATTGAGGAGTCCCTCTCAGCGCTGGGGAGAGCCCGGTACTTCTCCTCACTAGATCTGGCTAGTGGGTATTGGCAGGTGCCGATGGCCACAAAAGACAAGGAGAAGACGGCATTCATCTTGCCCATGGGACTATACGAATTTAACCGGATGCCCTTCGGGTTGACAAATGCACCCGGAACGTTTCAGCGGTTGATGGAGAAATGTCTCGGTGACTTCAACTTTGAGTTCACTCTCATCTACTTGGATGACATTATAGTGTATTCTGCGACCTTTGAAGACCATCTCCACCAGTTGGGGCAAGTATTTCGAAGATTGCGGGAACATGGGCTCAAATTGAAACCCAGTAAATGTCGGTTGTTCCAATCTGAAATTGATTACTTGGGTCACCGCGTATCAGGAGAAGGGGTGAGACCATCAAGAGACAAGATAGCGGCTGTTCAAGATTGGCCAATACCGACTACCCTGCGAGAAGTGAGGGCGTTCCTTGGAGTAGCCGGTTACTATCGACGGTTTATTAAGGATTTCGCCAAGGTAGCAGCACCACTTAATGCTCTCCTACGAGGCGCATCCGGTGGTCCAAAGAACCGGTCCGTGAAGTGGGGACCTGAACAGGAACAAGCCTTCCAGGCATTAAAGGATGCACTGACAACAGCCCCAATCTTGGCATATGCTGATTACCACTTGCCGTTCCAGCTGTATACGGATGCAAGCCTGTATGGTCTTGGAGCAGTGCTTTCCCAGCTTCAGGATGGCCAGGAGAGGGTCATAGCGTACGGCAGCCGGTCTTTGAGAGATTCTGAAAGAAACCCCGAGAATTATAGTTCATTTAAGTTGGAGCTGTTGGCACTGGTATGGGCCATGACCGAGAAATTCTCTGAATATTTGACCGGTGCTGAAGTTTTAGTACTGACTGACAACAACCCACTAGCTCACCTGGAAAATGCCAACCTCGGGGCGTTAGAGCAGAGGTGGATAGCCCGAATGACTAAGTTCAATTACCGCATTAAGTATCGGTCCAAGACAGAGAACCAGAATGCTGACGGGCTTTCTAGGGTAACCGCCCAGACCCCCACAGTAGACGTGGATCATGAGTTGGAGCATGTGGAGGTGCCCGACTTCAGCAGATTTTCACAGGCCTTGGCCGCCGCTAATCAGTTTGAGTTGGAGGGGACTGAAACGGCTCCTTTCTTTGGTCCCTCACGATAGGAATGGGCACAGATACAACAGACCCATGAGGGGCTGGCACAGATGATCAAGTGTGTTGAGAAAGGCCAGAAGCCCTGTAGAGAGGAAAGAGAACGACTGACACGTGAGATATTATCTGTTCTGAGTCAGTGGGAAAAGTTGGAGATGAAAAATGGAGTGCTATGCCGAAAGGTCTATTTACCTTCTGAGATCGACATTCGATACCAAATTGTGGTGCCTAGTGAACTGGCTCGCTCGTTGGCAGTTGAGGCTCATAATAAGAATGGACATTTTGGTCATGAGAAGACCTTTCGTTGGTTACAGCGACTGATTTACTGCCCTGGTCTTCGTCAAATGGTCGAAGAAGTATGCCGCAGCTGTCGAACTTGTGAGATCCATAAGGCAATAGAACAGAGAGCTCCCCTGCAAACCATCGTGACCCAGGAACCTTTAGAAATCGTCATGATAGACTATCTAATGGTGGGCCCATCCAATAGCGGACACCAGTATTGCCTCGTAATGGTGGATCACTTCACCAAATTTGCGGTGGTAACCGCCACCAAGGACCAGACAGCTGAGTCAGCAGCTCGTGCTTTGTGCCAAGATTTCATTCGAGTATATGGGTGCCCTAAACGCATCCACTCCGACCAGGGTGCCTGCTTTGAGGGACACGTAATGAAAGAAGTTCAACGTATCTACGGGATAAAGAAGTCGCACACGACTCCATACCACCCTCAGGGAAATGGGGCCTGTGAAAGATTCAACAGAACTCTGCTACAGATGCTGCGGACTCTGGAGGAAGACAAGAAGTTACAGTGGCCTCAGTTCTTGTCTGAAATGGTGTGGGCCTATAACAATCAGGTCCATTCTACAACGGGGTACTCTCCTTATACACTTCTCTTTTGGGCGGTCTGGGCGAAGTGTAGGAGAATTACAGTTGGATGATGTGGATGGGTTCCCTCCGAGGGATCCAACCTCTTGGGTGCGGGCGCACCGGCAGAGACTTGAGACGATCCATCGATTGGTGCGGCAGCGCCTGCAAGAACATCCCCATCCTGATAAGACCCCAGTGCAAGAAGCACCATTGCAACCAGGCGACCTGGTGCTAGTTCGTGTCAAGAAACCCCAAGGGAAATTGGAAAGCCGATGGGAGGCTTTGCCGTATCGTGTTGTTGGCCGCAAGTATGCGAATGGGCCAGTGTACCAGGTCCAGAAAGAAGGAACTGATTGTGTTCGAGTACTTCACCGAAATATGTTGCGCCTGTGTCATTCTGAAGGGACAAATCATGATGGGCTTGCCAATGTGAATGAGCTCCCACAGTCAGAGAATGGAGGTGCGGAATGGGCCTCAGACGAGGAGGATGATTGTTGGCCGATCCCTGCTCCTGGGGATGTTCCACCTGTGACTACTGTATGTCCGGCCTGTGCCCCCTCTGGTGCGGAATCCGCTGGTCCTTCTCAGCCCATAGCTGCAGCACCCCATAATATACCACCGGTCCTCAGACGGACCACTAGGCCAAATGCTGGTATTCCCCCTGTTCGGTATGCGCAGGATGAGTTTGTTTGGCCTGCCATACATCGGTATACTACCACCCTGTGCATAAAAGTACAACCCTCTGGATATACAGTCATAGGCAGGGACTGCCAATCTTAAAGTGGGGGGGGAATATGTAAGAGACAGCCAATGTTGTCCTAAGCTTTATTTGTCTGTATAAACTGTTAATGTTGAATGTATTTCTGTGATTCTGTTCCTTTAAGACAGCAGCCATTGTAATTGTGACATGATGCTGGAGTGACTCCCCCCCCCCCCCCCTTTTATGTCAGCTTGCCTGTTCTGCAGACAGAATGTGAGCAGAGAAGCAGGAAGTGACGAGACAGAGAGCAGCAGCCATCTTAGCAAGTGTTGTATTGAACTGGTGTGGAGATTTTTCTGTACAGCTAAGCTGTATCTTGGTCCAGAGACAAACAGAGTGTAAAGAGACAACAGGACTAGTGAGTCCACGTGAAAGGAACTGTGCTCAGTGGCTGATCAGTGAGACTGACATTGTGACTGTGTATATGGATACCACAGATAGAGACTCGCAGTGCTGTTGATGTACTGGACAGCACCTGCTAAACCCCGGCTTACATCCCAGCTCAGTGTATGGATTCGGCAGGACTGTCAGTGTGCTGAGTGGAATCTGCTGTTGGATTACATTGCATTCATTGGGTTTCCCTGTTAAAGAGGACTTCATTTCTCCCAAGATCCTGATAACAGTGAGGAGAGGACGTTTCACTATAAAAGAAAGGAACGACTTTGGGCCCCACCGCGCGCTTCTACAGACTGTAAGCGGTCCACCTGGACCACTGGGGAAAAGGGGGTGCACCCAAATGTGATGTCAGGGTCAGTTAGGGATAGTTTTGAGTATATTGTTCATTCAGTGTCCATACTGCAGAATTGGACAGAGTAAAAGTAGAAACCATTGCAGAATTTGCCTTGAAATTGTTCATGCTATATTGTATATTTTGCTTGTCTTTATCCCTGTCATTTTACCTTCAAATAGCCTTTATTAACTTATAGTAAATATATATTCTTTTCTTGAACTACCGCGTGTGCGTTCATTTCTGGTTGCGGAGACCAAACCACCTGCCTTGCTCTCGGTTCACAATACCATGGAAGCATTTACTGCTGTGTGGTCATCCTGGGACGCATAATGTGTTTTACATGGTCTTTGACTCCTCCCCCTTCTTTCCTTCCCCTCTTTTCCCTGTCGTTACCCTCCCCCTCCTGCCTGTGTTCTTTGTGTTGCCATTGGACGATTTGTCATGTATACACCTTTTTTATTATTACTATTATTTTATTTTCCTGTTTATTTTGATTTCATCCCCTATATTGTTGTTATGTAATTTATAAAAATTTCAATAAAAACTACAGTTTAAAAAAAAAACAAACAAACATACCTTGCTATTGTCGCACTACCGTAGGACCTGGGATACGATATGCGCTGGAGGCCGCATTGCTAGCGTACCTGGCCCCCTCCCTCCGAACTGTTCCGCAGATAAATTCCTCTGCCTGCAGACCATAGACAATGTTAGATTACTCCAGGTTGCTGGGGACCCGCCCCTTCCCCCTCTGGATCAGTTGCGTGCCTCGCACCTTAATCTTCATCTTTCTTGGCTGGAATACTGTCAACTTACATCCTTCCTCTGCAAATTCTCCATCTCCCCTGCTCTCCTCCTCCCATAACTGCCCTCTCTCATTCTGACACCAACCCACTTGCACATTCTGGCCTTTATGGATTCCTCCTTAAGGCTGCTGCACCTGATAGCCCTCCTTACACAGGCCCCTGGGAGTCGGTCCTCTGTTTGCGACTCTCTCCTGCCCACTTGGATAGGATCCTTCTTATTTGCCCACAAGCCCCCTGATGCCTTGCAGTGCACAGGAAAAGAATTTTAAAATACTGGCTCGATGGTATCATTGTGTTGACCTCCTCCATAGGTTCTATCCTAATGTCTCTGACCAGTGTTAGTGCTGTGGTTCTGAGAGGGGTAAGATTTTTCATATCGGATGGGAATGTGACACAATTAGGCCCTTTTGGGACACAGTGTTTGGTATAGAGCTCAAAGTGAGTGGTTGGTTCTTCACCTCAATTGGCCCTCCTCTCTAGAATACCTGGGAAAATTTCTGCGGTGAAGAGGGATCTACTGTGGCATTTCCTCACACTCGTCAGAACAGTCATTCCTAGGCACTGGCGCAGCACTGCCGTATCCACAGAGGTGGAGTTCTGCAAGAGATTCTCCTTATCCAGAGAATGGAGACCCTGGTGGTAGAAGACTCTCCTGATTCCTCCAAGTTTGAGTCCCTCTGGCAGGCATGGGTGAGGTTTCAGGAGTCTTCTGAGTTCGCCACTTTTTTCTCCTGAACCTGGAGATGCCCCTTTGACTTTTCTTTAGGAGGCTAGCTTCGTGGCTCTGCTATTCCCCTCCCGTGTGTCTCCCTCTTGTTTGTCCACCTCCTCACTTTTTTTTTTTTGACCTCGGTTACACTTTTGCTTGTATCTCCTTTTTTTCTTTTGTTGTGTCTTTCATGGTTAACGGTGTAGTGGAGCCCCTCCAATACAGGACCTCTCAAATCATTGTCACTGGCTTTAGACACATCCCATCCCTGTCTTTTCTCACAGCCCCTAGTGCGTTTATTACTTAGATTGGAGATGCTGTTAGATATATTCCCATGACCTCACCTATATTTTGATCTTTGTCATATTTCTGGGACTATTTCTGGTTACATGGTTCTGACTGGACTAAACTGTATTTTTACACTGCTGTGTTTCTATACCTTCACCCACTATGGGTTGGATTGCCTACTGCCTTTTTCTTGGCTCACCTGCCTGAACCACCTCCTGGACTATTCATCTGTTTTTTCTTTCATGATACCTTTGTTATGGACTCTGCAGCACGTTTTTGGTTGCTTTACATTTTTTTTGTTCAGTTTCTGTATTTATTGTACAGAATACAGATTTGTATTTACTCTGTCATTTCTTTTGTACTACTTACTTGTATTATATAACTTGTACAATTTTCAATAAAACGAGTTTTTTTTAAACATAACACCAAGACACATAAGACTATCCCCCACACAAGCTTCAAGAAGGCCCTGAAGACTCACCTATTCAGGAAGGCCTACAACCTCCAATAACGCTACTGTCACCACACCACCATCTGAACAGCCTCTCCCCTCATAGATTGCAAGCTCTTGCGGACAGGGCCCTCTATCCCACTGTGCCAATTGGTCACTACATTTGTTTTGTATATTTTGTGTACCGTATGTAAACCCTCAAATGTAAAGCACCATGGAATTAATGATGTTAAATAAATAATAATACTGATAGAGAATTTAGATCGAGTGGTGTAGAGCAAAGCGGAATAAGTTGGTGCTATATAAGCAAGAGAAATAAATAAGAGCATATACAAGGATTATGCCAAACAAAAAACATTATCCAGCACAAGACGTCCCAGTACAGAGTGAACTTGATGGGGCTTAAAGGGAATCGGTCAGGGCAATTTGGGACACTAAACCACACACACGTCCATATGGACCTGGGGTTTAGTGTCCCAAATCACCGTGTTATAACGCAATCCATGGCCGTAATAAAAATAAAAAAGCTTTATACTCACCCTGCCGCTGTAGGCCCTGCGCCTGCGCAGTTCTTCAATGAAGCCAGAGGAGTACACCTTGGCTTCAGTGCACATGCCCCGTGATTGCGCAGTGAAGCTGAGGTGTCCATCTTTGGCTTCACTGAAGAACAGCGCAGGCGCCGAGAGGCATGCCAACAAAGAAGCTCATGAATAAGCCGGACTGTTCTCGCTGAATAGCGTTGATCGGACCCGTCTCTAGGTAAGTATAAAGGTGTTTTATTTTTAATGCACCTGCGGATTGCATTACAACAGGGCGATTTGGGACACTAAACCCCAGGTCTATAAGGACCTGTGGGTGGTTTAGTGTTTCAGAAAGAAAATGGAGAATAGGATAGGATTGCATACATGAACAGACAATGACTATGGATATGCAGTTATATATCCAACAGATCAAGAGACAATTTCAGGAATTTCTGCATCCACATGGAAGGAAGTGACTCATCTTTTACAAAAACACAACGGCCCAGATTTACTATTGTGATAATGACAAGACATTGGTGTAAACTAGTTTGGACTAAAATTTTTCAGCTTGCTAGACATGTAGGTGTGCAAATTTATTATTTTTTTTTTCAAACTACATTGCTGTGTGCTGCTTGCAGTGATATTGAAATATGGAATAATATACAGTTTATATATAAAAATTTCTATGGTACATATATGATCAGCATTGCCTAATTTTTTAGTCAAATGCATTAAAGGAACTGAAAAGGTCAGACGTCAACTAGATCATAGATGTAAAAATGTCACTTTATGTATATGAATTTGCTTCTTTTAAATCAAATTTCTCACCTTTTTTGTAAAATCATGTTCTTTTGTAACACAATGACATTTTCTAATATGAGCCCCAAAATTGTCATTTTTTCTAGACGTAAATTGCTTCCACTCTTCCAAGACTTGAACATGCACCAGTACTATAAACTATACAAAGTCAAAAGCAGACAGCTCCATGTATTGTGTAGTTTAAGTGGTCATGTGGAAACTGTGGATAATTTTATATATATATATATATATATATATATATATATATATATATATATATATATATAGTCATATGAAAAAGTTTGGGCACCCCTATTAATCTTAATCATTTTTAGTTCTAAATATTTGGGTGTTTGCAACAGCCATTTCAATTTTATATATCTAATAACTGATGGACACAGTAATATTTCAGGATTGAAATGAGGTTTATTGTACTAACAGAAAATGTGCAATATGCATTAAGCCAAAATTTGACCGGTGCAAAAATTTGGGTACCCTTATCATTTTATTGATTTGAATACTCCTAACTACTTTTTACTGACTTACTGAAGCACAAAATTGGTTTTGTAACCTCACTGAGCTTTGCACTTCATAGCCAGGTGTATCCAATCATGAGAAAAGGTATTTAAGGTGGCCAATTGCAAGTTGTTCTCCTATTTGAATCTCCTCTGAAGAGTGGCATCATGGGCTCCTCAAAACAACTCTCAAATGATCTGAAAACAAAGATTGTTCAACATAGTTGTTCAGGGGAAGGATACAAAAAGTTGTCTCAGAGATTTAACCTGTCAGTTTCCACTGTGAGGAACATAGTAAGGAAATGGAAGACCACAGGGACAGTTCTTGTTAAGCCCAGAAGTGGCAGGCCAAGAAAAATATCAGAAAGGCAGAGAAGAAGAATGGTGAGAACAGTCAAGGACAATCCACAGACCACCTCCAAAGAGCTGCAGCATCATCTTGCTGCAGATGGTGTCACTGTGCATCGGTCAACAATACAGCACACTTTGCACAAGGAGAAGCTGTATGGGAGAGTGATGCGAAAGAAGCCGTTTCTGAAAGCACGCCACAAACAGAGTCGCCTGAGGTATGCAAAAGCACATTTGGACAAGCCAGCTTCATTTTGGAAGAAGGTCCTGTGGACTGATGAAACAAAGATTGAGTTGTTTGGTCATACAAAAAGGCGTTATGCATGGCGTCAAAAAAACACAGCATTCCAAGAAAAACACTTGCTACCCACTGTAAAATTTGGTGGAGGTTCCATCATGCTTTGGGGCTGTGTGGCCAATGCCGGCACCGGGAATCTTGTTAAAGTTGAGGGTCGCATGGATTCACTCAGTATCAGCAGATTTTTGAGAATAATGTACAAGAATCAGTGATGAATTTGAAGTTACGCCGGGGATGGATATTTCAGCAAGACAATGATCCAAAACACAGCTCCAAATCTACTCAGGCATTCATGCAGAGGAACAATTACAATGTTCTGGAATGGCCATCCCAGTCCCCAGACCTGAATATCATTGAACATCTGTGGGATAATTTGAAGCGGGCTGTCCATGCTCGGCGACCATCAAACTTAACTGAACTGGAATTGTTTTGTAAAGAGGAATGGTCAAAAATACCTTCATCCAGGATCCAGGAACTGATTAAAAGCTACAGGAAGCGACTAGAGGCTGTTATTTTTGCAAAAGGAGGATCTACTAAATATTAATGTCACTTTTCTGTTGAGGTGCCCATACTTTTGCACCGGTCAAATTTTGGTTTAATGCATATTGCACATTTTCTGTTAGTACAATAAACCTCATTTCAATTCTGAAATATTACTGTGTCCATCAGTTATTAGATATATCAAATTGAAATGGCTGTTGCAAACACCCAAATATTTAGAACTAAAAATTATTAAGATTAATAGGGGTACCCAAACTTTTTCATATGACTGTATATATATATATATATATATATATATATATACATATACACACACACACACACACATATATATATATATATATATATATATACATACATAGTACAAAAAAACCCACTTTGTTTTACATGTCTAAATCCAGGCATCCTCTTATTTACAACACACCTCTGTATAATGGAGTTAACTTTAATATATTATAAGTACAATTTGATAAGTTCATCACTTATAGCAGATGGAGTCAGGACTCCGAGATCTGTAAACAGCAGTGTGATGAGTGACGGTGATGTGTAGTCAATCCACGGGTGCTCTTTCATAAGGTCCTTCTTCTGCTGCTGTGTGTCTGCCTTATACTGGACAAAAAAAAAAACAAAACACATTAACTGCATGCACAAATGTCCGGTCTATCTACTTTGTCAGATAATGGTTCCATCTTCAAGAATCATAAATTGTGAATGATTTGTAAATCTTCAGATAAACTGGCCACGTGATTTCAGATGGTCATTTTCTTACTAACTTGTTCATAGTTGGTCTATAGATGTTTTTGGTTTGAGTGACCGCACCATAATCTTTGCCCTGTGCTGTGGCCTGAACGGCGCTTCTATTAATGGGAGTCATCAAACTATGCTGTCCTATGTAAGGGCAGCGCATTTAATGAAAGATCCACTTTAACCATTCAGGAATGCCATCTAGTTTGGATGTTAAAGAGGACATTTCATGTCCTCTGGCAACCGCGGCATTACATACCGCTAGAAAGCCGACAGTGTGCTGAATTTAGCTTTTCTGATGGTCGCCCAGGTGTAGGAGATACAGGTGCCATTATTTTTGGCACAGACATCTCTCCACTGTCAGAAGGGCGGGCCTTACCGCTTAGCGTCATCGCTTTCCAGCGGTAAATAAAACCACCAGTGTCAGAGGACATGAAAGGTCCTCTTTAAGGCTCCGTCAACTTTTCACTTTTCCCCATTTCTGCATTTTAAAAATCATAACTAATCCTTTTGTCAATATAGCCATAGCAGGGATTATTCTTTGTGTGAGGTGTGTTTTAGATGGTACATTTGTGGTACAGACAGTGTTGTGCAAATGTTTTAGGCAGATGTGGAGAAAACGCTGCAATTTATCTGTCATCATTGACTGCAACCAACCAAGTAATACCCACCCCAAACTTGGAATATCTTTATTTTTTTGCTTCCTTAGATTGATTGAGTCATAGGTCCCAGATACTATAGGAGGTTTACAAGACATTTTAATCCTGACAGAGGCTTCTCTCATAAAGGGGGGGGGGGATTCTTTCATTACACCAGCATAAAAAGTTCTTTTAATTGCAGTTACGTGAACCCTTTTACCATGTATGCTGAAGGTTCCACCCAAAATACAAACCATTAGATCCAACCAAAGCTCTGTATTAAAAGTAAATTTCATATAATCCATGATTTCCACCCAATATCACTAGAACTTTGGACACCCCCAAAGCAAATGGACCAGAATAATTTTAGATTTAGTATATAACGGATCACTATGGCATTTCATTCTGTAACATGGAGCGCAATAAAGCCTGGCAATTAAGGTAATATGCTGGGTTATAACAACAGAACAATCCATAGATAGCTTGGATTGCTTTCTAAAGTAACTGCTAACTGGAGAGTTATTCTGCTCACATAGACCATAAAATCTTTTATTACTATTACCTTAAACTTGTCTGGCACATCTCTCTGATTCAGTGGGAAGAGACGCACAAACTTGAAACTTTCTGCCACCACGTAGAATGGTTTATTCTGAGCTTTAGCGCATACAGCCATTTGATTTGTGCCAATCTGCAGTAAAATTCATAAAATACCCTTATTTTACATCAGTAAAATGCAGTGCATCAGCATTCAGTCGCGGCATCCCACTCCTGATTAGGCCTGGATGAATGGGCCTAATCAGGAGGGTGTCTCGAGCCACGGACACCGTGGGCAGAATCTGCGGCAAGATCGAGCAGGTCGCTTCTTTTTTCTGCGTCCTGCTGCGATCTGTGCCTCCCATGGAAAACAATGGGAGGTGGATTCGGGAGGAATCTGATCCGGATTCGGGGGCGGAATCTGCCCCCAAATCCGCGGCAAATTCCTCTGTGTGAACACACCCTTAAAAGGGCAGGCCACACACACAGGATACCTTAATGCTGCTTGTTTAACACAAGCCTACATATTATAGGGACAAGACCACTGTCTTAGGCTCCATTAGCCAAATAGCATAATATTTTGTGCCATTTGGATTAATGGTACATCTGTCCCTGTTAACTTGTAGTAGATGCATATTGCCCTTTTGAGTTAGCAGTTTGTGTTATTGAATTAATAATCCATTAAATGAGGTTCTGCAGCAGCTAAGGTGAGCCAAACCATTAGTTGAATAACAACAAGTAACAATTTCCTGGTTCTGCATCACGTGTCCCTTGTATACCTTCTTTACTTATTACAGTGTACATTTAAAAAAAGAATACACATACAAACCTGTGAAACCAAGTAAAATAATGTTTTACAAAAAGACGTGTGGCACCTGATATAAGGAGATTGTAGAATTAGAGGTGAAGGACAGGTAAGTTTTATCCTTCATATGAAAGTTATTGGTACAATAGGTTATTTGTGGCTGACAGAAACATGCACATATCTATATTGCTGCCTTGCAGGAGTCTATTGTGCGAGTCCCAATTCCCTCCAAATAAAATTGGCAGAAGACGGCAAATCAAGTAGACAAATTGTAATTTACCTTATTAATTATTCCTCCGCTTTCCACTACTCCTTCAGCGCCTACGATCACCAGATCTACTTTCTCCATGATATAACTGGTAAAAAGAAACCATATAGGTTACAAAATACATAGACATTGAATTTTGTACCTTCACCACATAACTAACTCACCCTACTGCAGCATCTAGAATCACAGTAACTGGCACATTAATGTTTTGTAGAGCTTTTGCCATATTCTTCCTGTAAGGCAGAAATAAAAAGTAGTACAGCATTATTATTATTCAGCATGTGCTACCTTTTCATAATGGAAACGTTATACTAATTAAATATAAGTCACTATAACTTCATGTTTTCCTTTGCTACTGGCTTATACTTACTGGCATGTTAGTATATACTAGAGTAAGGTTTACCATTTACTATAACTTAAAACTGGTGTGAATTATATAGAAAATATATGCCTGTTCTTGACCGGAATAGATTTCATTCTGGAGTACGGAACTGAGAGTGAATTGTTAAGAGGCCACAGCCAGAGAGTTAGCACCAGCGTGAAATGGATATATGTATATAGAGCTTCTCATATTTACACATAACGTCTGGCCGCAGTATTTTTAATGGTGTTCTTTGCAGTGAAAAACACTATCAATATACCCAAAACTGCTGAAAAAAAATAGGAGTGTGAAATTCAGCAATGTTAACATAAGAATTCCACTATGCATGGGTTTCTGCTCTCACATTTACTATTCCTGTGCTTGTTGGCACTACTAATTCAGAACAGGCAATATGTAGAGAATTTTACAAGGAAATCTGTGCTGACCACTAGGATTAGGTGCTAGTCTGGAAATAATAAAATTGCTCTCACCTGAGGAGGATAGTGTTGCCATGAAAACCAATTTAATTATGTTTGCATATTTGCAATTAAAATGTTGCTTTTTTATATTGTTTCACATTTTATGTGTGTAAAACTTATAAAACTTCAATAAAATACAGACTGGAAAAAAATCTGCTCAGCTCTTGCTCTATAACATGCTGCCTACAGATTATACAGCATATTCAAGGTGACAGGTTCTCTTTAAGGTGAAGGCCACACACTGCAGAAAAGCTCAGTTTTTTGTTGCAGATTTTGCGGAGTTTTTGAGCCAAAGCCAGGAGTGGATTTAGCAGGAGGGAGAATTATAAGTCCTTCCTTTATATTTCCCATTCCTTATGAAACCCCTCATGGCTTTGGTTAAAAAGCACATCAAAATCTAAATCAAAACATAACTTTTCCACAACATGTAGCCTCAGACTAAAGGGATTTTATGGGACTAAAATATTGATTATCTATCCTCAGAAAAGTTCATCAAGATCAGATTGGTGGGGGTCTGACAACCAGCGCCCCCACTCATCAGTTGTTCTCAGTTGCCATGTCACTGCTCCGCACATTGTGCTAGTTCCAGTGGCTGCTGATAACAGCTGATAAGTGGGACTGCTGAGTGTCAGCTCTCCACAGATCTGATATTGATGACCTATCCCAAGCATAGTTCATCAAGATCCTAAATCTAGAAAAACCCTTTGAGGCTCATAATAACATTTAGACAATAATGGCATGCTCACCCTGATAAGTCTGGCTGCGATTCTGTAACATAGACACTAAAGCGCTTTTTAGCGGCTGCAGCTTCTTCAAGAACCTTCAGAACCACCCTGGAGTAAGCATGTGTTAAAATTTTCTGCAAAACATACAAAAGTGAAAAAAAAAAAGTGAAAAAAAAAAAAAAACACCCACAAAACTGCAGACTCATGTGTTGTAATTGGTACCAAAAGAATTATCAAATCGTTCAGCTTTGGCTCTTGCATGGGGCACTAAAATCTAAAATAAAAGAGGGTTATTCACACACAAATGTAGAGTTCAAGTATAACGTAAGTCCAAAACTGAAAGCCAATAAATAAAGCTACTTACAGTTACATAGCACTAGCAGAAGAATAAAGAGAATATGACATACTCTATTAATAAAGAGAAAGGTAATGCCCAGCTGTCAATTTATAAACTGGTACAGCAGAATGCACAATTTTAATATAGACAACTTAGAATTCCTATTTTATGAGAAAATATAGCTACTAAAATAGATAGGTCAGGGCAGGTTCACTTTAAAGGAAGTCTACCAGTTCCCAAATAGACCCCAAAGTAAAAAACAGCAGTACAAAGATGAGTGATGAAGAGGGCCAAAGGTGGGGTACACCCTGCACTCTCAGCCATGCCCCTGCTGCATCAAAAAGCAGATTTACATAGAGATAAAAGTTTTGCTGGAAAATGACAAACAACAACAAACATTTGTAAAGTGCTTTTCTCACAATGCATTCAAAGTGCAGTCTAGTAGTTAACTAAGCAGTATATTGCAATATCCTATGTATGGCAAGAGTGTTATTTGCCCTCAAATGCCAAACTGAAGAGATTTGTCCAAGGATGTCTGATGGGTCTGGGTAATGGGTTTCAGAGAGAGGGGGCTGCATGGCAGAAGGCTCTGGCTCCAAGTCATTTGATGTGGATCCTGGGAATGAATAGTTTATTTGTGCCTGCTGATCAGAGAGGTTGGCAAGGAGTTTGGGGCTTTATAAGTTCTTTTAACCCCTTCCCAACATCCGCCATAGTAATATGGTGGATGTATTTAGATATGGTGCAGCTCAGCTCCTGAATATTATACAGCAACTGATCGTGGGCATTAAGGCCCCTGGCGAATCGATCAAAGCTGACCGGGGTGCCATTTTGGCAGCAGTGCATGGGCGTGCCATTTTGGCGAGGATCGATGACACCCGGAACGAGATCTGGGGCCGGCGATCCATTGCCATGACAGCCAGGAAGGCTCCCAGGCTTGTCTGGCATTCATTTGTATGACTGTATGCTTTATGCAGCCTGTCATACACATGCCGGTATTTTGCAATGCATTGCATTAGTGATCAATTTCCAAAATTGCTTCCAAACCACTTACTTGTATGCTATTGTAGGGACCATTAGTGATAGTGTGAACATACTATTTTTGTGTCAATTTTGTGTCAAGTGCAGTCTTGTTGCTATGAAAATAATTTCCTATCTGTATGCAAATGATCTATTCAGACCATACACATTGTGGCTGTGTCTCCAGAGGACCCGTTTTCATCTCTCGTCACTGTACATCAGGACCTGTCAATTTTTATGTTGGGGGCAGCACTGTTGTCGGGGTGTTGTTGGGATGACGCTGAGCTATGAGGAACGCCCTTCTGACAGTGGGGAGCGATCGGTGTCGAAACTAACGTCCTTCTAGTGGTATATAAAACCGCACTTTCATGAGGACAGAAATGTCCTCTTTAAGAATTTGGAGCTAAGACTCTTGCTGAGATGAAAAAAAAATTAGAAAAAAATCCGGCAGGGCCAAAATTCATACAAACAACATTTCTTAATTCTTTCACAAACCAGTAAGTACATTTAAGTAAACCCAAACATCGGAAAACATAAATGAAAGTGTATGTTCACATGGGTCTATTTGATACGGATTTTGGTGCTGATTCTTTACAGAAATCCATGTAAAATCCAACAATATCCAACATTCCATTTATGTGAATGTGGTTTCCACAATCCAATTATTTGTCACAAAAATCCATGTAGATTTGATGCCAATGCAGAAAAAAAAATAGCTGCAGAAATACATATCATTTTGGTTGGATGTAGCACAAAAAAAGTCAAAGATTAGCCCCACTGAATGACATGGCAGTGTATCTAGATCTTAGTGTATTTCTATCAATTGTACAGATTTCTATCTGATTTTTTATCCAACATGTGAACATACTCTTAGTTAACAATGCCACCGAGGAACTCTGCAGATGTTTGCTAAAGCCTCATACTCACAGCTCCATCTTTTATAAATGGGGAGCAGAGCTTTGTGATCTTGTCCCTTGACAGGGAGATCCGTTTTAGAAATAGCTCGCCCCGTTCACTCATTCTTTCTTTGCATCTTGCATAATCCTGAAACAAAAATTGATATACTTATATGTAATCACTGGATGCAAGTTTATTATTAAAAGAATACATAAAATAGAAAATCATCCTGACACATTTATTATGTGATGGTTAAGTCAAACAGGTGTACCACACCCCAGCACTCCTCCACTGTTTTAACACCACCATTCCAGACAAGTTGTGGAGGTGTGGTGCCCAGCCAGCTAATATTTTCACTTGTTTTGTAAACCTTGGGACATATTTTGGACCCATCGCGACCTATAAACCCTAAAGTCTAACCTTTTCCCGGTTATTCTTTTTTCTTGAACACTAGCCTATGGATTAACCTGCTCCTCCCCTGCCCAACCCCCCCTTTTCATTTGGGGCTTGTGTATCCCCCTTTGTCTTTATTATGCTGTGGTTGCAACACTTTTTGGCACTTCTTGTTTATATCTTATCTTCCTGTGTAATTATTATATCTTAGTAAAGAAATGCAAATCAAAATGTGACTCATTTTTATTGTATATGTTTGTTATAGTTTAAAATTCTAATAAAACTTACAATTGAAAAAAGTCATAGCTGTGATTGTTTGCTTCTGTTGTAAATGTATTTTCACATAACCTTATGAATTTTATTTGAATTAAAAAAATATATAGAATATTAGTTTCTGTGAACTTTACGTATAACCCACCCCATGCGATTTACAATTGATGCTTTATCTTATAGAAAGTTGAAAAACCCTTTCAATGAGGACCTGTCACCAGTTACTATACACTGAATTATTTCATTTTTGCTGTGCTGTGTGAATAATTTAACTTAATTCCACCCACCTGTTCAATATAAAAGTTAAGGCCCCAATATATTTTTTTTTTGTGTGAATAAGTTCACAAAAACTGTTGTTCACAGACATAGCAGCAATCAAATGAGGCATGTCCTTTAGCGAACTTACTGACATGTCCTCTCTAAGCCACTAGTTGTGTAAGAGCCTGTGTTCAAGCGTTTTGCAACAAAATCCTCATCAAATCTGCTAGCAATTCTCATTGAATGCACATAAATGGGGCTTTCTGCAACCTTACTGCAGAAAATAGTCTACATGGACCAATGTCTACTCTGAAAAAAATAAATAAATAAAAATGTCATGCTACTTATTTTTTTTCTTGCATCCACTTGGAAAAGCCAGCTCCAATGAATAGGGTTATTCCTTGGATTCCTCAGGAAAGGCCATCCATATTAGATCAGTGGGGGTCTAACTCTTGGTGGCCCTGCCAATCAGCTGTTTGAAGGGGGCTCCTCAGTGCTCACTCTTGCTAAATTCCTTCAGTCTGTAGCAGCTGTGAGTGGTATTACAGTTTCCCTATTCCCTTCAGTGGGGAAAGTTTGCCACTGCACAGATCAATCAACTGTTCTGACCCACTTCCATACTATACACAGCACAGAGCCGGAAGCAGTTGGGTCAGGTCCAGTATAGTGGCCATGAGCTGATACTGCAGCACAGCTCTCATTGAGTTCAATTGGAACTGAGCTGCAGTGATGGTATCTGGCCACTAAACAGGGCACTGCTAACTGCTTTCGGCTCTGTGCTGTGTATCGTATGGGTGGTGGCCCTGGACAATTGATGTGTGTGGGGGTCTGGCTGTGCTCCCCCCTCACTAATCAGATATTTATAGCCTATCCTAAGGATTATTATCCAATTGACAACTGGATAAATATTATTATACACAAGTCTACTCTTTGAGAAAACTTACCGAATGCTCCAGCTCAGAAGTGAGTGTAATGAATCTTAGGAACAGTTCCCCTCCAGAGGAGACAGCAACAGAGGAATCCACTTTTGACATTGTTTCAATGGCATCTTTTAGACTACCAATCAGGCCTTGTATAGTTTCACCTACAGAACAAAACTCAAAGTTAGAAACCACCTAGTCGTTCGTAACAGAAAGAAGACGAACATTTTCAAGAAAATGTAGCATGTAATATATATATATATATATATATATATATATATATATATATATATTGTGAGAAGGTGACAGGTAAGATCCTGAAAGGTCGCTATATCTCTCCCAGATTCCTTACTTATGTGTGGTAGACCGGGTAAAACCTTAAGCTGGGAGAAAGCTGTCTTTTGTTAACCTCTTCCTCTCCTACTAGGGAGGAGCCTTCAATCACAGGTGGAAGCTGGGCCTCATTAAAGGCCTATAAAAGGTTGGCCAGCTCTCACTTCTGAGCAGTTCCTGGGAGAGAAAAGAGGAGCCGGGTTCTGTCTTAATACTGTGAAAGTTGGTGAGACGCTGGTGTGAACTACTGTTATTGTTTCTGTCCTGTTTCTTTGACCGTGTGGCTGGAGCAAGCCACATGTAAAGTTAGAGTGTTTCTTGTATAGTTAGTCGCTCAGACGAGCAGGTTTTTTTTTTGCTACCGTTTTGCCTGACTGTTAAGGCTAATTTTGTTTTGCTGTTTTTTTTGTAAAATAAACACACAGGGTAAAACCTGTTTACACCAGTATTTTTTGTGTCTGGGTTCGCTGCTGCCACCACTGAGCCTATCCTCCCACATTTGGTGCTTTGGATGTGGGCAAACCCAGTTTAAAACAGGTCTTAAAGAAACAGGCA
This sequence comes from Leptodactylus fallax, assembly GCA_947044405.1. Taxonomy (NCBI): domain Eukaryota; kingdom Metazoa; phylum Chordata; class Amphibia; order Anura; family Leptodactylidae; genus Leptodactylus; species Leptodactylus fallax. Next base: position 9,230,431 of record CAMRHE010000019.1, read on the forward strand.
CCTATGTTTCCATTTTTTTCCTCCACCACCTTATGTCCTGGGTGAAGGCGGTAGGAGAGCAAAAAAAAAGACGCTGCCACCATGGAGGACTTGTTTAAATTACTTGGGCAGACCTAGGTGGATGCTGAGAAACGTCAGCAGCGTGCCATGGAGGCGGACGAAAAATGGCAGCAAGAGATGACCGCCATGTTAATGAAGCAGCTGTCTGTATTGTGTGAGGCCATGGTTGCTCAGAAGGCGGTAAGAGAATCTTCTGCTGAGACGCCGTCGGTGAGATCCACTGCTCAAGCGGCTGTGCAAAGTTCTCTACAGAAGATGACGACATAGAGGCGTATCTTCATGTCTTTGAGCGGGTTGCTGAACGAGAAAAGCTGCCAAAAGAACAGTGGGCTGATGTCCTGGCGCCCTTTCTAACCGGGGAACCACAGAAGGCCTATTACCACCTGTGTGAGACAGCAGCCAGAGATTATACCACGTTGAGGAGTGAGATCCTGGCCCGTCTTGGGGTCAATATGCATGTGCGAGCCGGAAGGGTACATCACTGGACTTTTTCTGAAAGTCTTCCGCCCAGGTCTCAAACGCATGACCTTATCTACCTGGTAAAGAAGTGGCTACAACCTGAAGAGGCCTCCCCTGCACAGATGGTGGAAAGAGTGGTCCTAGACAAATACACCCGGTCGCTCCCACCTAACATTCAACGCTGGGTTGGCCAAGCAGGTCCTACGACTGCGGACCAGCTAGTATGCCTGGTGGAGAGATATCGAGCCACTGAGGAGCTCCTGCAGACACCTTCCAGACCAGCCACCCCAAGAAGTGGTAAGATGATACCAGCTGTTAGGGGTGTGAGGAAGTTTGGGATGGAAGGACGTTCATAAGGGGAACAGGCAGCTGGGACTGTGACCTATAGCCCCAAGACTCAAAATGGGGACCAACCCAGTACACGTCACTGGTGGTGCCACGGCTTAGGTCATGTTGCTGCCCACTGTCCCCTAACATCTGAGCCCATGGACGGCAGCCGTTCCAAGTGGGTATCCCTGTTTGCTCACCCCACTTGTTCGGCAGAAACTGTGTCTGAACCACAGATGTGTACCGTGACTGTAACAGAGCGTGCTGTACTGGCTCTCCTGGACTCTGGGAGCCTAGTAACCCTGGTTCACCGTGATCTGGTCGACCCTGCACTGTACAGTGGACAAACTGTTGGGGTCTTATGCCTACATGGTGAAACTAGGGAGTATCCTGTTGCAGACGTCACCATCAAAACTACCTCTGGTACAGCCTGTCACAGAGTGGGCGTGGTTAACTCCCTCTTCCATAGTGTGATCATAGGGAGGGATTTTCCTCTGTTTTGGGATCTGCGGAAAAAACAGAAGTTACCCTGTCCTGAAAATGCTAATGTTGATAATGTCTTGCCTAATGTTAATCCTGAACCCTTTGATCCTGACAGAGAAACACCACACCAAGGTGGTAATAATTTTCCTCTGTCTGTGTTAGCTGGTGATGCTGAAAGTCAGGAGGAGGTTCCCGAGATGCCTTAGCTCGAGATGTCCAGTGACAATTTTGGGACCGCTCAAATTAGAGATCCTAATCTGTCTCATGCCAGGGAAAATATAAAGGTGGTAAACAGTGAACCCTAGTATCCAGGGGCTGACAAGGAGTTCCCCTATAGGTCCATGAACCAGGACCTACTGTATAGGGTGAACCAGATACGGGGAGAAATTGTCGAACAATTGGTGGTGCTCTGGTCCTATCAAAGAGTGGTTTTAGATTTGGCACATAAACACGTGCTGGGAGGACACTTGAGTTATGAGAAAACCAAAGAACGTGGATAAACATGTGCGAGAGTACTGTAGCTCCTGCCCGGTGTGCCAACTAACCCCTCCACTGTCACACTTCAGGATCCCTTTAGTACCCCTGCCTATTATAGAGGTCCCCTTTGAACGTATAGCCATGGATTTGGTAGGACCTCTTGTAAAGTCCGCCTGGGGACATCAGTACATACTAGTGGTATTGGATTATGCTACCCGGTACCCTAAAGCATTCTCTTGATGAGCTTCAAGAGGTAGTCACCTGAAATGGTTTTCACTTCACAGGTGTGCCCTGTCAGGTTTAATAAGTGGGATTTCTTGCCTTATAAATGGAGTTGGGACCATCAGTTGTGTTGTTCAGAAGTCAGGTGAATATACATAGCTGATAGTCCTACTGAATGGAGTGTTAGAATTTGTATTATGGCAAGAAAAAAGCAGCTAAGTAAAGAAAAACAAGTGGCCATCATTACTTTAAGAAATGAAGGTCAGTCAGTCCAAAAAATTGGGAAAACTTTGAAAGTGTCCCCAAGTGCAGTGGCCAAAACCATCAAGCGCTACAAAGAAACTGGCTCACATGAGGACCGCCCCAGGAAAGGAAGACCAAGAGTCACCTCTGCTGTGGAGCATACGTTCATCCGAGTCACCAGCCTCAGAAATCGCAGGTTAACAGCAGCTCAGATTAGAGACCAGGTCAATGCCACACAGAGTTCTAGCAGCAGACACATCTCTACAACAACTGTTAAGAGGAGACTGTGTGCAGCAGGCATTCATGGTAAAATAGCTGCTAGGAAACCACTGCTAAGGACAGGCAACAAGCAGAAGAGACTTGTTTGGGCTAAACAACACAAGGAATGGACATTAGACCTGTGTAAATCTGTGCTTTGGTCTGATGAGTCCAAATTTGAGATCTTTGGTTCCAACCACCGTGTCTTTGTGCGACGCAGAAAAGGTGAACGAATGGACTCTACATGCCTGGTTCCCACCGTGAAGCATGGAGGAGGAGGTGTGATGGTGTGGGGGTGCTTTGCTGGTGACACGCTTGGGGATTTATTCAAAATTGAAGGAATACTGAATCAGCATGGTTACCACAGCATCTTGCAGCGGCATGCTATTCCATCCGGTTTACGTTTTAGTTGGACCATCATTTATTTTTCAACAGGACAATGACCCCAAACACACCTCCAGACTGTGTAAGGGCTATTTGACCAAGAAGGAGAGTGATAGGGTGCTACGCCAGATGACCTGGCCTCCACAGTCACCAGACCTGAACCCAATCGAGATGGTTTGGGGTGAGCTGGACCGCAGAGTGAAGGTAAAAGGGCCAACAAGGGCTAAGCATCTCTGGGAACTCCTTCAAGACTGTTGGAAGACCATTTCAGGTGACTACCTCTTGAAGCTCATCAAGAGAATGCCAAGAGTGTGCAAAGCAGTAATCAAAGCAAAAGGTGGCTACTTTGAAGAACCTAGAATATAAGACATATTTTCAGTTTTTTCACACTTTTTTGTTAAGTATATAATTCCACGTGTTAATTCATAGTTTTGATGTCTTCAGTGTGAATCTACAATTTTTATAGTCATGAAAATACAGAAAACTCTTGGAATGAGAAGGTGTGTCCAAACTTTTGGTCTGTACTGTATATAGGGGAAAAAAAGTATTTAGTCAGCCATCAATTGTGCAAGTTCTCCCACTTAAAAAGTTGAGAGAGACCTGTAATTGACATCATAGGTAGACCTCAACTATGAGAGACAAAATGAGAAAACATATCTAGAAAATCACATTGTCTGATTTTTTTAAGAATATATTTGCAAATTATGGTGGAAAATATTGGTCACCTACAAACAAGCAAGATTTCTGGCTCTCACAGACCTGTAACTTCTTCTTTAAGAGGCTCCTCTGTCCTCCACTCATTACCTGTAGTAATGGCACCTGTTTGACATTTTTATCAGTATAAAAGACACCTGTCCACAACCTCAAACAGTCACACTCCAAACTCCACTATGGTGAAGACCAAAGAGATGTGGAAGGACACCAGGAACAAAATTGTAGACCTGCATCAGGCTGGGAAGACTGAATCTGCAATAGGCAAGCAGCTTGGTGTGAAGAAATCAACTGGGGAGCAATAATTAGAAAATGGAAGACATACAAGACCACTGATAATCTCCCTTGATCAGGGGCTCCATGCAAGATCTCACCCCGTGGGGTCAAAATGATCACAAGAACGGTGAGCAAAAATCCCAGAACCACACGGGGGGACCTAGTGAATGACCTGCAGAAAGCTGGGACTAACGTAACAAAGGCTACCGTCAGTAACACCATACGCCGCCAGGGACTCAGATCCTGCAGTGCCAGACATGTCCCCCTGCTTAAGCCAGTACATATCCGGGCTCTGAAGTTTGCTAGAGAGCATTTGGATGTTCCAGAAGAGTATTGGGAGAATGTCATATGGTCAGATGAAACCAAAGTAGAACTGTTTGGTAGAAACACAACTCGTCGTGTTTGGAGGAGAGTGAATGCTAAGTTGCATCCAAAGAACACCATACCTACTGTGAAGCATGGGGGTGGCAACATCATGCTTTGGGGCTGTTTCTCTGCAAAGGGACCAGGACGACTGATCCGTGTACATGAAAGAATGGGGCCATGTATCGTGAGATTTTGAGTGCAAACCTCCTTCCATCAGCAAGGGTATTGAAGATGAAACGTGGCTGGGTCTTTCAGCATGACAATGATCCCAAGCACACCACCAGGGCAACGAAGGAGTGGCTTCGTAAGAAGCATTTCAAGGTCCTGGAGTGGCCTAGCCAGTCTCCAGATCTCAACCCTATAGAAAACCTTTGGAGGGAGTTGAAAGTCCGTGTTGCCCAGCGACAGCCCCAAAACACCACTTCTCTAGAGGAGATCTGCATGGAGGAATGGGCCAACATACCAGCAACAGTGTATGCCAACCTTGTGAAGACTTACAGAAAACGTTTGAGCTCTGTCATTGCCAACAAAGGATATATAACAAAGTATTGAGATGAACTTTTGTTATTGACCAAAAACTTAATTTCCACCATAATTTGCAAATAAATTCTTAAAAAATCAGACAATGTGATTTTCTGGATTTGTTTTCTAATTTTGTCTCTCATAGTTGAGGTCTACCTATAATGTCAATTACAGGCCTCTCTCATCTTTTTAAGTGGGAGAACTTGCACAATTGGTGGCTGACTAAATACTTTTTTTTCCCCACTGTATATATATAAATATACATATATACACGTGGACAAAATTGTTGGTACCCCTCGTTTAATGAAAGAAAAACCAACAATGGTCACAGAAATAACTTGAATCTGACAAAAGTAATAATATATAAAAATTCTATGAAAATTAGCAAATGAAAGTCAGACATTGGTTTTCAACCATGCTTCAACAGAATTTTTAAAAAAAGAAAACTCATGAAACAGGCCTGGACAGAAATGATGGTACCCTTAACTTAATATTTTGTTGCACAACCTTTTGAGGCAATCACTGCAATCAAACAATTCCTGTAACTGTCAATGAGACTTCTGCACCTCTCAACAGATATTTTGGCCCATTCCTCATGAGAAAACTGCTCCAGTTGTCTCGGGTTTAAAGGGTGCCTTTTCCAGACGGCATGTTTCAGCTCCTTCCAAAGATGCTCAATAGGATTTAGGTCAGGGCTCATAGAAGGCCACTTCAGAACAGTCCAATGTTTTCCTCTTAGCCATTCTTGGGTGTTTTTACCTGTGTGTTTTGGGTCATTATCCTGTTGCAAGACCCATGACCTGCGACTGAGACCAAGCTTTCTGACACAGGGCAGCACATTTCTCTCTAGAATCCTTTGATAGTCTTGAGATTTCACTGTACCCTGCACAGATTCAAGACACCCTGTGCCAGATGCAGCAAAGCAGCCCCAGAACATAACAGAGCCTGCTCCATGTTTCACAGTAGGGACAGTGTTCTTTTTCAAGATATGCTTCATTTTTCCATCTGTGAACATAGAGCTGATGTGCCTTGCCAAAAATTTCGATTTTTGTCTCATCTGTCCATAGGACATTCTCCCAGGAGCTTTGTGGGTTGTCAACATGTAGTTTGGCAAATTACTTTTGTCAGATTCAAGTTATTTCTGTGACCATTGTGGGTTTTCTTTCAATAAATGAGGGGTACCAACAATTTTGTCCACGCGTGTACTGTACGTATATAGAGATATATCTACACACACATTACGTGCCAAAAGTTACACAAGGAAACGTGACCTGGTTACATACTGCAAAGCTATCTTTGTGTCCATAGGAACTAATCACAACTTTAATTTTCCAAGAGCACTGTAACAAATGAAGGCTACAGCGTACTCAGCTGCCATAGGTAATAAAAAGCTAGAGTTATCCATAAGGAGGGAACCTGTTGAGATTTTATGCAGCATGTGGTTCAAGACAGGAATTTTGAAATACGTTTCCTTAAAGAGGACCTTTCATGTCCTCTTGCTCATGCAGTTTTACATACCGCTAGAAAGCCAACAGTGCGCTGAATTCAGTGCACTGTTGGCTTTCTCGTTATATTCCCCAGGGCTGGAGATATCAGTGCCGTTAGTTTGGGCACCTATCTCTGCCCACCGTCATAAGGGCGTTTCTTACAGCCCAGCTAGATGTCTCCAGCCCCGGGGCACATAACAGGAAAATCGTTGAATTCAGCGCACTGTCAGCTTTCTAGCGGTATGTAAAACCGCATGTGCTGGAGGACATGAAAGGTCCTCTTTAAGTGTACTTTCCTGTTCTAGTGAAATGAACATGGATCACCCTAGGATTCTATACTGATCTGAACTTTGGTTTTGCAGCATTGCAGGGTTCATGGTGTTGCAATTGTACTAAAGATGTGTGAAACCAAAACTAAGGCCAGAACCCCACATAGCGTAAACATACTTGCAAAGTGGATGAAATTCTGACTAATATCATCCACACATTGCAGAAAAATATCCCTAGCGGAAATGCTGAGATTTCAAAAATTGTTGCATTTTTGTAAATCGCAGTATGTCAATTATACCATATAGGTATAATAGAGACAGAAAGTCCTCAGAAGAAAACTCTGTGGGCTTTCTGTGAAAAGCGCTGCGGAAAAAAACATGATGCGTTTCCACGACTGTCTTTTCCACTGCGGCTTGCTAGGTGGAGCCTTAGGCTAAGGGTAGGGACACACAGGATAACACTGTAGAAAAAGTCCAGCTGAAATGGACTGGTTTTTGCCATAGTTTTCAGACGCATTTCCTGAGAGGCTGCCCCAGCTTTAAGCCCTTACATTGCAAAGTTTGGAAACCATGTATGTGTTATATTTTTATTTTTTTATTATTTATTAAACATTTTAGCATTAGGGATGAATCTATTAAGATTTTACTTGTGTTTTTTTTTAACCTTTGTTTAATTTTTTATACTGTTTCTTTCATCCCCTTGGGGACTTTAACTTGAGATCTTGTGATTGCTTGTATAATACACTGCACTACCTATATTATGCAGTGTATTATACCATCTGTCATATCTGGAAAAGCATTGGATTTGGACAATTAATAGGATTATACAGAAGACTGCCCTGGAGGCCTTCATTAGGCCTGCCATGTAAAAGCATCAGACTCCTGTGATCTCATTCGCAAGGGTCCCAATGCCAAGAGGAGGGAGTTGCCTACCGCCAAAACACTTTTTTAGGTGCCATGATTGCTATTGACTGCAGCATCTAAATTGATAAATGCCCAGGATCAACTATTTGCTGATCCTGGGCATTAGTAGCAGCTATGAGTACACAGCCAAGCACCAGTTTCTGAAAGTGCAGGTACCCTGCACTATTCCACTGCAATTGATGTAGAATGTCAAAGTTCACCTACCTTTATCTTTCTTTAAAAACTCCAGCAGGGTTCTAATTGCCGCAACCGCAGTAGCAACGTTTGGATCCCCTTTCAATTGACGCTTAAAATATTGAATCACGTCTGTAGATATAATAAAAATGATACTGCTCAAGAGAATGGTACACATATTGTGACAAATAACACAGTGTAGTAAAGTATATCTTGCTGCAAAGAAATTCAACTTTCGCCCCGTCTGCAAACAAGCTGTTTGGCACATTTGTGGCGTAGATGTGTCCTCTGGAGCATCTGTTTTGCCTGTGGTCGTCATCCAGTGCTGCCCCCATCATAAAAATTGAGAGGTCCTGATGTACAGTGACGAGAGATGAAAACGGGTCCTCTGGAGACACAGCCACAATGTGTATGGTCTGAATAGCTCATTTGCATACAGATAGAAAATTATTTTCTTAGCAACAAGACTGCACTTGACACAAGATTGACACAAAAATAGTATGTTCACAATATCACTAATGGTCCCTACAATAGCATACAAGTAAGTGGTTTGGAAGCAATTTTGGTGGTGGTAGACAGAGCTATGGAGTCAGTAGGCCAAAGCACTGACTCACAATTCCTCAGCCCGACTCCTAAATAAATGGTTGATAGCCATAGTCAGTCAGAAGCAGTAAAGATCCTCTAATTCTTAAAAAAAAAAAAACTAGTGATCAAATTTTATTTTGAAGCTGAGGTAATTTTTTTCTGACTCTGACTCCACCCAAAATTGGTCTTGACTCCAATTCCACAGCCTCAGCCCTGGTGGTAGGCTCCCTTTAAAGAGGACCTTTCATATCCTCATGAAAGTGCGATTTTATATACCGCTAGAAAGCCGACAGTGCGATACATTCAGCGCACTGTCGGCTTTACCAGAATGTGCCCTGGTGATAGAGATATGGGTGCCGTTAGTTTTGGCATCGGTATTTCCCCACTGTCAGAAAGGCGTTCCTCATAGCTCAGTGTCATCGCTGGGTTGTGAGGAACGCATCTCCCACTGACAGTACCCTAACATAGCCTTGTACTGTCAGAGGAGGCGTTCCTTACCGCCCAGCGATTACGCTGAGCTATGAGGAACGCCCCTCTCACACTGTGGGGAGATATTGGTGCCGAAACTAACGGCACTGATATCTCCACCTCTGGGGCACTGAATCTAGCGCACTGTTGGCTTGCTAGCGGTATATAAAACCGCATATGCATGAGGACATGAAACGTCCTCTTCAAGTTCTCCATCCGCAGGTAAGTCCAGGTGAAAATTCGGTTATCCCTTGGACTTATGGATTCTACCATCCAATGATTTCAAATATGTGCCTTTTTTGACTGCATTTTTTAGCACAAAAAAAACACTGTTAAAAATGTTGTGGCCAGATGTTACAAGTTATTCAATAAGAAATTATGAATAGCCTATAAGGCTTTTTTTATTTTGGATTTTTAAATTTCATTTCATGGCTTTTTCTTAAACACAGCATGTTCTGGGTATGTAATTTAATTTTTATGGTATTCTCCCCATTGATTGATAGGAAAACAAATTTATAAAAACATATAACATATTTAAAAAACAAACAAAAAAAAAAACAGGAAAAATTAGTGAATAGAAAGCATCTCAAGAAAAAAAAAAAAACACCATGTAAAAACTGTGTGAAGGTAGTCTAACCCGTTTATTCCACATGGTGAATGCTGGAAAAATGAAGCCCAAATAATGGCGGAACAACTGCTACTTTTATTTTGATTACACCCCCAGCAAAAAAAAAAAAAAAATGAATAAGATTTTATTTATCTTCATAAATTCATATAAATTTTTTTAAACAATTATGGGATTTCCATTTTTGCATTATATATTTTTATTGATTTTTCAAAAGTGTGTCAAGGAACAGGGGGAAGGGGGATATAAGGATACAAAAACATAGACAATTATACATAGTAAGAATTTCAAAACGTTGCTATTTAAAAATATATCTTGCAAAAAAAAATAAAAAATCCGTATTGTCAATAGAAAAATACAAAAGTTAAAAAAAAAAGAAATATGGCAGAGTCATAAAGGGCAACCCCCCCCCCCCTCCCCAGCTGTCAGTAAAATCCCAGGCATTACATACAGATTTCATCATACTCTTTCTAATAAAGTTCAAGCACATTATAAGTGATCTGGGGACAAGCTGTCCTGTGACGAGGTGCCCGCAGGATGCCCACATTGTACTGCAGCACGCACCATGCCTGGTGCCATAAGCCTGGCGCTCCCAGTCTATAGTATACATGAAGAAGCCGGTCCCTCAGCCATGGCTGTCCTCAGATATGGTAATATAACGTATACATTTACCGCTCTCATTCATGGCCCTTGTCCTATAAACCCCAGCACCGGCCGGGAGGAACGAACAGCGCAAATGTGGAGAGATCGGTCTCTAAAAGACTTTACGGCCCACGGCACTGAAAGGGTTAACCGCAGCATGGCGTCCCACAGATCCCGCCTCCTAGACGTGACGTCATCAGAGAGAGACGGAAGTGTTCTATTACCAGTCTTTGGAAGTGGAAGATTATTATGGCTTCAGGTGAGTGTTGTCATGTGCTCCGTACAGTAACGTGACCCGAATCCCCTGAGTCCTCTCACCTTCTGTAGTGAACCACATAATTGATCCGCCAATGACAGCTCCTTGCTGCCCCCTGATGCCTACAGCTAGAGGGTGCAGCAAAGATCAGATGATCGCTGTGTTTTACACAACATATGTCATAAACATGGACTTACTGTCCAGAGTTTGTACATGTCTGAAATGGTTTCTGTAGATATCTCCCACTGACCTTACTATGATTTATGGTCGGTGTAAAGGCTGTGCCCACCTTTGCAGCTATTTTGTATTGTTTCAGTGCATCTAAAATAAGTGAAAATGAATGAACTTTGCAGATTGTTGCAATAAAATATCCTTGTGTTTTTAGATACAGCCCCGGAGCAAACCAATGTGTCTCTATGGTTACAGACAGCAAACAAATCCAGTTTGTAGTCTGATCCTGCAGTGGCACTCCCTGATTTTTCTTGTAGATTTCCATTAGATTTTTTTTGTATAATGTCTTCCATTAAAGTAATAATAATGGATCATGTTCATTTTTATGAGGTCAAAGAGCCTCAGTCTTCATCAGCTCCACCATTTTGTCATTGAGATCAGTGACAGATTAGTAGACATGATACACATTACTGTTGGTTTGTCACCCCTTTGTCTGTAAGTTCAATTGCAGAGCAAAACCTCTGACTGTGATTCCTACCTGCGTGCATTGGCGGCCTCAATCATGAATACATGAAGGGAGCTTCAGTTTGTTTTTATTTATAAAACTGCCCATACATATGAAAGAAACGTCAGCCATAATGTGGCTGATTACATCAGAATAAACTAACCAATCAGGGAGCCAGGGGCGTGCGCAAATTAGCAAGTAATTGGCTGAATTTGGCTGGTCGTGTCATACGCTTGTGTTTGTGGCTGAACCTTGAAAAACATTTTCAAACTGTACAGATCATATTTTTGCCAAAGAAAATTTTCCCAACAGTCATCACAAACAATCCCTAGCCCTACATTTTTAAACAATGTATCATCCATTTTAGCCAACTTTTATCTTCTGTATGGAAGGTTTAATGTTGTCCCTTTATAGAAACTTGTGACCTGTCCAGAGGATTGGGGATAAGTATCTGATCTGGGTTTCAGCAGTTGGACCTCCACTGATCAGAAACTTATCTTCTAGTTCCATGTCGGATTGAGGTGCCTAGGGCCCACCAGTAAAATTCACTTGTTCGCAAATTCCTAAAATGTTGCCAACATAAATTTATTTTCCAGCAGTACCTTGCTGTCTAGCCCCTGTCTCTGATTGTTTCTGTCCTGGAGAGCTTCCAGTAGTCAGATTCCTGGCTCTTGCCTTGAACTAGGGTCCTTTTAGCTCTCTGACCCATGTGCCCAGGCAGCAGAAAGATGTTTCAGGATGATTGGTGATGGGAGTCCCTGCAATGTGATTTAAAAGATGGGGTCTAGGGAGGAAGGATATTAGTTGGCCTGACTTTGCACCTAGATGCCATCTCAGCCACCCAGTGTGAAAATAACATGGCATAGTTTCTCAAATAATCTATTCAATATACAGTATATATCCAGTATTATAGTGACACAAAGCCTGGTTAAGATGCTGTATGATGAGTGTATGAAGTACAGTGAGTGTACTGTGCCTGGGGATTCACCTGTGGGCCAGTCTAAGTGTTCTAGCCTGTAAATAGGGATAAATATCTATACTCTTTAAGATGTGCACAATACACAGTCTTAAATCAACCTAATTCTGTTTCTTTTGGAGTAGAGAATTTATTTATTTATTTTTGTACAGATGATGACATTAATCTCCTAGTAATCGTAGTTGATGTGAATCCCATATGGTGGGGAAAGCAGGCTCTTAATCAGTCAGTGGTAAGTGGTTATTAGTTCATCATATTCTCTTGTCCCCATAATGTTTTATATATGTTACAGCCATGATCACAGGTTCGTTCTTTTTTATAGGTCACACTTCCAAAATGCATTGATGCCGTTATGGTGATGGGAAACTCCCACTTATTTATGGGCCGGAATAACAAACTAGCCGTAATTGCTAGCCATTTACAGGAGAGGTACTCTCAGTGACCCTTTCACATTTATTGCCAGCTACCAGGATTTCATTTCATTGTAATGATAAGATCTGGTGTTTGCTTTGCAGTCGCCTTCTTTTTCCAGGCAAGCAGTGGAGATGTGGAGACCTGACTGGAGAATCTGCTTTTCTGGAGTCTAATGCATCTGGCAGCAAGGACGGCAAATATGAATTACTGACAGCCGCCAATGACCTGATTGCTGATGAAATTAAAGATCTCATGACGAAAAGTAGGTGGGAGTTTCTATATGTCTTGTGTCACACTTGACCGCTCTGGGTTCTCCTGGAGTGTTCATTTTAGTCCCAAATTTTAATTTTGTTTGCAGTCTTTGCTTATAATCACTGTTTTCTTCAAAGCTGCATGAAGGTAGTTGTGCATATTTATTATTAAAAGGGTTTTTACTGATAAATGTTATTGATGAACTATCCTCAGGATAGGCCATCAATATCAGATCTGCGGGTGTCCAAACACCAGTGCCCCCATTGATCAGCTGTTTTCACCAGCTGCTATACAAAGAACAAAATCGGAAGCAGATTTGTGTTGTGCCCAGCTACCATTTATATGTATACAAGTGAGGTCATCAGTATCATTTGTCTAGAAAACCCCTTTAAGTTATGTCTTTATATGGTCTGCATGGTCACTGTTTAAGCATTTTTAAGCACTTTTAGGAGAACAAGCTTTTGGTAATAGAGTCTGTAGAGACTTGTGGTATATATGAACTTTTCACACATTGGGGGGAATTTACTAACTAATCTACACCAGTTTTTTGTTGTAGATGGGTGTAAATGTGGCACATCTTTGGTACTTGGCCCTTTCTTGCACCAAATATGCACCACATTGTTCCTTTTTATGAAAGTGCACTACACGGTTCTGTCTATCACAGTATGCCACATGTGGTCCTGACCTGAAAGCATATTTTTGGTCTTCCCAGTTCTGGTTATTTTTATGAAGATACGTGCATATAATATTATATTATATATTATACTAATTTATATGTATGAACTCTGCGCATGTTAACTGGCAGTACATATGTCTTCCCATTGTATATTCTTGTCCCATAACCACAAAATGGAGTATAAGTGTCTGATTGCTCGGGATGTGACTGCTGGGACCTCCATCGATCAGGAGAATGGGGCCCTGCCAATTTCCTTATGCGCACTATGTGAATTGAGTGGTGATGTGCATGTGAGACCAGTGCTCCACTCATTTGTATGGAGCTGCTGGAGATCGCTATCCCGACAGTCCCAAAGAGGTAAATGGATCGGTAGCCATACAAGTGCATCACCAATTCATTGACACAAAGCACTGACTAGAACTTGAGGGTCCCTGGTGTCGTGATTGCTGGGATCTCGGGTATAAGGGATAATTGTCAATAGTAGGACAACCCCTTTAACCATTATATGATACTCTGCTATCTCATTTTAGATGGGGAAATTAAAGGACAACGGACTGACACTGTTTTGGCGGGATCTCTAGCAAAAGCTCTGTGCTGTATCCTTTTTCATTTCACCTTTGTCACTGCTGTCTCCTACTGGAATACTATTACTTTGGCGCCTGAATTCTGAACCCCTTTTTATCAGCTGATTGGCAGGGGTACTCCCCTGAGCCAATGGCAGTGAGGTGGACCTCCAATGATCCCATATTGATAGACTACCCTGAGGATGGACTATCAGTTGTAAAGTTCCAGAAAAGCCTTTTAAGATTACTTATAATTTAATAATCTTTTGCTCTTAATCCACTATCATTGAGAATGATGGATGTGAGTATCTGAACTGGTATTGTCTCCTTATCATAAATGTTCCAGATATTAACAGGATAAGCAAAGAATCTAAAGGTATTACTTGATAGATTTGTCTAATTATTTGCACTGATTAATAATGTGTAGTCATTTTAATAATATCAATTTCTGTCTTATTTGTTACTGCACAGCTGGTGAGGAAATGAAATCCAGGATACTAGTGAGTATGCAGAGGCTCATTTCATGTGTACACCATTGTAAATGCCAGTCTTGTGACACCTTGTGATCTGTCTTTCTGTAGGTTATAAAGGCGGCGGAGGATAGTGCTTTACAGTACATGAATTTCATGAATGTCATATTTGCTGCTCAAAAACAGGTATTTTGCTCTGAGTTGTCTCTTAGGCCAGGGCTTTACTGCAACTTTTTTTTAGGTTACCTTATTTCAACTATTTCAACTATTGAACAACAGCTATAGTCTAATTGAATGTATTGAGTTGTATGCAATGCTATGGACTGCAGTAATTTAAATAGTTAAAATAAAACAGTAGAACTACAAAAAGCCACAGTGTAGCCATGGCCTTATTTTGGAAGGCTTCTTTTTTAAAATGGTGATATACTCATTTAGTTGACAACTATCAGCCTAAATATGCATCAAATAGGTAAAAAGAAGACAAGCAGTCAATGTATCCACCACTTTTTTCTATCCCTTTTCTTTCAAATGTTAAATAAATAGATGTTTTTTGTTGTTTCTTATTTTCAGAACATTCTCATTGATGCATGTGTGCTGGACACAGATTCTGGACTTCTACAGCAGGTATGACACTAGCCCTGATTCTGAATGGTTCACTGCAATAATTACACAAGATAGGGGTTGATTATTGATTCCCAGAAATTCTACTCCATAGATGACTAGTAATGCCTGATACATGGAGAATGAAGTATTTTCTTTAACCCTTCACACTGCAGCTATTTTTTGACTTTCGTTTTTACGCCCCGCCTTCCATAAATTTTTTAGAGGAGCCCTACTATTCTGCTGTACTACACGTCTACAGCTAGTTATACTTATATGAAGAAGGTAGAGGGACATATTTTTATTTACCTTATAGTTACAAAGTGGCAGTATTGTTTTTTCATGATGTACAGGTTTGAGAAATCTTGTCTAGCTGGCTTATAATTTGCGTATGATGAACCAGAAGGAAACATCTCTTTTGTGTACATGCCAGTTCTATTTGTGCTTACAGGCCTGTGACATAACAGGAGGTCTATATCTGAAGATACCACAAGTGAACTCCCTGCTGCAGTACTTATTGGTAAGATATTTCATATTCTAAGGGGATGCAGTGCTCTGACCTCACATATGTATTGGCCTATATAAGTCTATATACTGTATATATATTTCTTTTTGTAGAATCTGATCTGATATCAAATACACAGTCATAAAGGAAAACTTTGATACCATGACAAGTTGGGAAAGTTTGTCGGTGCTTTTCTGATTTTCAGTTACAAGATATTTTCCTGTTACTACAGAGCAGTGTATTGTGGGAGCTCACATGAAGCAAATAATAAAAGTAAAAATCTGATATTATTGCATATTCCTGGAACATCTATTCCACCTTTCCATCCATATAAGCCCTTTTAATGTTGATGCAAATTAGGATATATTAGCAAAGTGGGAGGTGAAACCATGACATACAGCCTTCAGAGACCTGCACCCAGAGAAACCTCAGTGTTACCGTCCTCTTGGTTAGTATACCCTATATCGCATCAGCACTTAAAAGGTTTATGTTATCAGTTGATGTAGTGTATGTCATTGGGCTTTTCAGATCTGGTGAAACGTCTTTAACCGCTTCCGTACCGCCCATAGACTATATATGTCTAGAAGGAATTCAGCAACTGCACAAAATCGTGCAGCTGCTGAAACGGGGAGCCGGCTGTAACTTCAGCCGGAGCTCCCATAGAGAAGGCAGGGAAAGTTTATTACCTCCCCTGCCATCCCGATCGTCGTGTATACAGCGCTCAATGTGCGCTGTATACAGCGCTATGGGCGCCGCCATCTTGCGGCCGCCCTCTGACTCGGCGGTCACATGATCCGCCGGGTGCATCGTCTGCAAGAGCTGCTGGGTCCTGGGTCCTTATGGGGACACAATGTAAAAAAAAAAAGTATAGAAAAAAAAAAAAAATGTAAATAAAATAATTTAAAAAAATAAATAAAATAATACGCCAATAAAACGACCTTATTACAGGTTATTGCCCCACCCTCGACGACACCATAAAAAATAAAAATTACCGTAACGGAGAGGAAAAACTGTTTTATAAAGTTTTTTAGTAGCACTTTGTGTTATTAAATTAAAAAAAAAAATGAAAAGTGAAAAACAGACCCGTTTTCCCTCCCCTTTTGTTTATATTATATTATTTATAAAAAAAATTAACACACATGCAAAAATAAAAACAACATAAAAATAAAGCCCTATGTGTCACCGAAAAATGATGCAGAAATTAGTTGAATAACCCAAATGATAAAAATGTTATAGCCCTCCAAATCCGCACATACAAAAAACTTGAAAATGTGCCTGGTATGGAAGTGGTTAAGAGAGGATATACTATGAATACGGATATGACAAAGGGCCCTGTGCAGGAACAGTATATGGGCACACTGATTTTTAGCTGTCCCTCCTGAGCTTACTTGTGGTACATAGTTGTGGTATCAGAGTAGCTGTCCTCATGGATTAAAACCAGTTGCGATTTCTCATCATGTTACCTGTCTTAAACCCTCTTGTGAGGTCATAGTAATTCACCTTCCTATAAAAGGGATAACTTGCGATCAGAAGATTGGGAGATTTTTGCCCACTGTTCTGAATGGAGCGGTGGTTAGGTGGTGTGTGCACTTTATTCATTTCATCGGGAGTACAGGTAATAACCTTACAGTGCTTTTTTTCGATTCAAAGTTTATTGGTTTTCAAAAAAACATAAAATACAGTGACAACAGATAGTTGCAACGGCAGCAACAACATTTTATACTGTAGATAACGGGGAGATCCCCGAGTAGAGGCCAAAGGACAAGAAGAGGGGGGGGAAGGGGAGAAGAAAAGAGGAGGAAGAAGGGAAAGGAGCCGTGAGGCAACAAAAGCAAAACAACACAGAGTGAAAGGGAAGAATGAAGGAAAAAAAAGGGGTGGGGGCTATACTTCAACAATATCCGGGTCCAGGGGAGGACTCAGGGGTGCAAACAATCGAAAATTCTTCATCAGAATTAGCAATAAGACTCCACAAGGAGCAAAGCCAGAGGGCCAAGAATAGTCCTAAACAGGCAACACGTCATTTAAGTATAAAAGCCAGAGCATCCCACTACAGGTCTATGGTTGAGGCACAGGCCCGAGAAGCGTCTGATATTCACTGGTACGTTGGAATTCAGTCCAGTAGAACCTTACAGTGCTTGGCTATCACAGGCACTCACGTTAAAATGAATGGAGCGGTGCACACACTGCCAGACCACCACTCCATTCAGAATGGTGGATTAATATCCCCCAATCTCCTAATCAGCGGACTCCTGAGCGGTCGGACCCACAACAATGCTAAAACAGCTTACTTTGTAAAAATTCAGTTGTAATGTCAAAGCAGCTTACCTAGCGGAAACACAATTGTGATGTCACAGCAGCTCCTAGGATGGAAATACAGTTGTGATGTTATAGTCGCTCGTGTAATGAAGCACAATTTTAATGTCACAGTAGTTTACCTGACTGAAAAACAGTTGTGATGTCATAGAAATTTAAGTCACAGAAAGAGTTGAGATGTCACAGCAGCTTACCTGACTGATACACAGTTGTAATGTTACAGTAACTTACCTGACTGAAACAGATCTTTTGTGACCAAACACATTTCTAATATCACAATAGTTGGTGGGAGAAACGTGAGGAGCCCCCACCCGCATCGGCTTCTGTGTTTTGGAGGGGTGAGACCCACCAATTCTTTTCCAGGTTCTTGAGAGGTATTCTAGCTGTGTTACGATTTCGGCTGGCAACCTAGCCCCTGGACTATTTGGGATTTTACATCCTAAGCTTTGATTTTGCCCTTGTGTCCATATGATTTTCCTTATTCCACCTTTGGTTTGACTTGATAACTTGGGTCCTGCACGATCACTTCTTCTTTTCTATGTGTTTTTTTTTTTTCTTTTGTATGTTGGGTGTTTTATTGCTTAAAACTTTAATAATATGACAATAGTTTCCCCATTAACAGACACTAATAACAAAGGGCCTCTGTCCAAAAACATATATGGTCTCCAGAAATTCCACGTTGTACATGACATCTGAAAATCCCTTACCATTGTATGAAGCCACTATAAATTGTGAGACAGTGATAGGCATATATGATATGATGGCTGCTGTAATAACAGGATAGCACATCACACTACAATCACATTTTCGCTAACCAGCATATTGATTGCAGTTACAGGGCCTAGAACAACATAGTATTCCAGAATCCATGAGCTTTGAGACAATTTGCATATACGGCATAAGAAATAAGTTATAATTCACCTTATGAGCTTTGTCAGTAAAATACCATCTATATGTAAAAACCACACCATGTCTTTCACTTCACTTGACTTCTGTATACTTACTTTGTTCAATAGTGGGTATTCCTTCCTGATCCGGATCAAAGGTCGCAGCTGATTCTACCCCCTCCTGTTCATGTGGATTACAGAGCAGCGTGTTTTTGCCATCGGAACTTGATAGAAATTGGTTATGTTTGCTCTGTCTGTCTATCAAGTAAGAATCTGCCAAGGGGAAAGTTTACATTTTAAAGGCATATATTGGGGGAGATTTTTATAAGGGGAAGTCAGTTTTGATAACGTCTGTTTTGCTGTGATTTGTGCCAAATGTATCAAACATCACACAATGGGAGGAATTTATTAAGACTGTTGTTTCCTATGCCAGTCTTAATCCATAACCCCATTGGTGCAAGGTGCATCAAAATAATTAAGAGACTCCAACCGCTTAAAATCAGGCACACGATAGGAGGTCTCATGTACCAATACTGAAATGAAAGCCATTCAGGGACTTCCACAAAATTCAGGTATAACTTGTGCCACTTTTCTGGTTGAGTCATAGCAAATATGACGAGCTGAAGCCATTTTTTAAGAAAGAGCAAAGTGATGAATTTTTGGCACAAAAAAGGTCATGCACCAAAGAAGTGTCATATCTACAGTCCCTGACAGAAGTTCTGTCGCTTATCCATGTTGTGGAATCAAAAGCTTATAACCTGACTTTAAATTCATCCATTGGTTTTAGAAATGACTCATAAGAAAGCTGAAACCCTCCCAAATGATTTTTTGGTTAAGAAAATAAATTGGCTTCACTGCTGAAATATTCATCATTTAATGAACACAGAAAGGTCAGATTTTGGCAAGACAAAAGTTTGGTCGCCTTGTCATACAGTACAGACCAAAAGTTTCGACACACCTTCTCATTCCAAGAGTTTTCTGTATTTTCATGACTATAAAAATTGTAGATTCACACTGAAGGCATCAAAACTATGAATTAACACATGTGGAATTATATACTTAACAAAAGAGTGTGAAACAACTGAAAATATGTCTTATATTCTAGGTTCTTCAAAGTAGCCACCTTTTGCTTTGATTACTGCTTTGCACACTCTTGGCATTCTCTTGATGAGCTTCAAGAGGTAGTCACCTGAAATGGTTTTCACTTCACAGGTGTGCCCTGTCAGGTTTAATAAGTGGGATTTCTTGCCTTATAAATGGGGTTTGGACCATCAGTTGTATTGTTCAGAAGTCAGGTGGATACACAGCTGATAGTTCTACTGAATGGAGTGTTAGAATTTGTATTATGGCAAGAAAAAAGCAGCTAAGTAAAGAAAAACGAGTAGCCATCATTACTTTAAGAAATGAAGGTCAGTCAGTACGAAAAATTGGGAAAACTTTGAAAGTGTCCCCAAGTGCAGTGACCAAAACTATCAAGCGCTACAAAGTAACTGGCTCACACGTGGACCGCCCCAGGAAAGGAAGACCAAGAGTCACCTCTGCTGCGGAGGATAAGTTCATCCGAGTCACCAGCCTCAGAAATCGCAGGTTAACAGCAGCTCAGATTAGAGACCAGGTCAATGCCACATAGAGTTCTAGCAGCAGACACATCTCTACAACAACTGTTAAGAGGAGACTGTGTGCAACAGGCCTTCATGGTAAAATAGCTGCTAGGAAACCACTGCTAAGGACTGGCAACAAGCAGAAGAGACTTGTTTTGGCTAAAGAACACAAGGAATGGACATTAGCCCTGTGGAAATCTGTGCTTTGGTCTGATGAGTCCAAATTTGAGATCTTTGGTTCCAACCACCGTGTCTTTGTGCGACGCAGAAAAGGTGAACGAATGGACTCTACATGCCTGGTTCCCACCGTGAAGCATGGAGGAGGAGGTGTGATGGTGTGGGGGTGCTTTGCTGGTGACACTGTTGGGGATTTATTCAAAATTGAAGGAATACTGAATCAGCATGGTTACCACAGCATCTTGCAGCGGCATGCTATTCCATCCGGTTTGCGTTTAGTTGGACCATCATTTATTTTTCAACAGGACAATGACCCCAAACACACCTCCAGACTGTGTAAGGGCTATTTGACCAAGAAGGAGAGTGATAGGGTGCTACGCCAGATGACCTGGCCTCCACAGTCACCAGACCTGAACCCAATCGAGATGGTTTGGGGTGAGCTGGACCGCAGAGTGAAGGTAAAAGGGCCAACAAGGGCTAAGCATCTCTGGGAACTCCTTCAAGACTGTTGGAAGACCATTTCAGGTGACTACCTCTTGATGCTCTTTGCCAAGAGTGTGCGAAGCAGTAATCAAAGCAAAAGGTGGCTACTTTGAAGAACTTAGAATATAAGACATATTTTCAGTTGTTTCACACTTTTTTGTTAAGTATATAATTCCACATGTGTCTGATGAAGGGAGCTAGCTAGTACTCCTGAAAGCTTACTTATAAATATACTCAGTTAGCCTCTAAAAGGTATCGCCTGATTTCTTCACTCTTCCACTACAATTTTTATAGTGATGAAAATACAGAAAACTCTTGGAATGAGAACTTTTGGTCTGTACTGTATAATGCACCCAATCCTAGTTTAAAGCCTCACCTGTGCTCACTAATTGATCTGTTAATTAGTGGGTGTGTATAAAAAGAACTCCAGCACCCCAGACCTTCACTTGAACTGCAACTTCACCTCTGACAACATGCCAAAAATCAACCCTGCGACCAAAGCCTTGATTATAAGTGGCTGAAGACCAGATCCACTGCAGAGGTGGCTGGCACCTTTAATGTGTCTCTGCGTCAAGTACAAAGAATTAAAAAAAGATTTGAACAGACTGGAGATGTTTTTGACAAGCCCAGGTCCGGCAGACCCCGCAAGACAACTGCTCAGGAGGAACGTTTGTTGGTTATAAAATCAAAAGCCAGCCCCTCTTCCACTGCAGCAGAGCTCCAACAGGCCTGGTCACCTCAAGTCCCTGTGTCAACTAGAACAGTTTGTAGAATTCTGTCTTGAAATGGCCTCCATGGTGGAATCAGTGCCCAGAAGCCAGCACTAAACAAAAGGCAATTAAAAAAACGTGTGGCATTTGCCAAGGCCCACAGCCTACTAAACGGATGGACGCTGGAAAAGTGGCAGAAGGTGGATTTCTCAGATGAATCTTCAGTTGAATTACACCACAGCCGCTGCAAATACTGCAGGAGACCTACTGGAGCTTGTATGGATCCAAGATACACCCAGAAAACAGTTAAGTTTGGTGGTGGAAAGATCATGGTCTGGGGTTACATTCAGTATGGGGGTGTGCGAAACATTTGCAAGGTGGAAGGCAATATCAATAGCCTAAAATATCAAGAAGTATTAGCTTCCTCTTACATTCCCAAAAGGGGTCAAATTTTGCAGCAGGATGGTGCTCCATCTCATACATCCATCTCTACATTAAAGTTCCTCAAGGCAAAGAAGATCAAGGTGCTCCAGGACTGGCCAGCCCAGTCACCAGACATGAACATCATTGAGCATGTTTGGGGTAGGATGAAAGAGGAAGCTTGGCAGACAAAACCAAAGAATCTTGATGAACTCTGGGAGGCATGTAAGACTGCATTCTTTGCTATTCCTGATGACTTCATCAATAAATTGTATGAATCATTGTTGAAACACATGGATGCAGTCCTTCAAGCTCATGGAAGTCACACAAAATATTAAATATGGCTCTAATAGCACCACAACTTCATTCACCAATGTTATGAAACATATCTTTGTTTTTGAACAGAATTATTGGTTTGATTCTCACATTACTTTATGTGTGCGACAAAACTTTTGTCTTGCAAAAATCTGACCTTTCTGTGTTCATTAAATGATGAATATTTCAGCAGTGAAGCCAATTTATTTTCTTAACCAAAAAATCATTTGGGAGGGTTTCAGCTTTCTTATGAGTCATTTCTAAAACCAATGGATGAATTTAAAGTTAGGTTATAAGCTTTTGATTCCACAACATGGATAAGCGACAGAACTTCTGTCAGGGACTGTACATCTATGCCAGTTTTTGGCATACAGGTGCATCTCAATAAATTAGAAATGTTTATTTCTTTCAGTAATTGAATTAAAAAAGTGACCTCCTATATTTTCTAGATTCTTTACACACAGAGTGTTCTATTTCAAGTGTTTTATTTCTGTAAATGTTGATTATGGATTACAGGTAATGAAAACCAAAATCTAAGAAAATTAGAATATTGTAAAAAAGTTCAGTATTGCAAATTCAGTGTGTCACCTGCCAAGGTTTCCTAAGCCTTTAAATGGTCCCTCAGTCTGGTTCAGTAGGACACACAATCATGGAAGACGCTGATCATGAATTGTATTACTGAATTACTGAAATGAATGAACGTTTCAAAAATATTATAATTTATTGAGATGCACCTGTACATTGAATAGTAAATTCCCCCCAATGTTTCATAAATTGTGAACATCTTCAAGTCTAAAACTTCTATCCTGAGTTATTACTCCATTTTCTACTGCATTTTCCTACTGGAGTGAGAGTGTGACAATTTTTGTGACTTTTATACAGTATGGGATTTTCTAAGATTTTAAAACTTCCAGGCTATTGGAATCTATGTATGCATTCCTATGATTACTTTGTGATGTTCACTTATTTTTTTTTCTTTTTTTCAGTATTCTGTAATTTCAGTCCCATCTGTACAACCTGCGAGTAAGTAACATGACTTGTGCCTCATATTTAGCACTTACTGGCTTTAAAATAAGATCAGGTTTGGCCAACCAAATTTACCATAATGACTGCTATTCAAGGGCAACTGAGCATGGCATTTCATAGATTTAAGACCCACCCTAAATTTTTTTTTCTCGTAGCCATACCTCCAAAGCTACCCATGACCCAAGACGATACTGTGAGCACTTCTGGGTGCCAAGACTTAGTGGCGTAACTGATTCTCCAGAGACATGCCTGCCATAAAACTCCTAAATACTATGGCTTTTTTCCCCAGTGGTACTGTACTGATCTCTTCTACTAAGAGAAGCTTCCATGGGATCAGCCAAACAATAGGTGCTTACATATAACTATCTCTTCCTGTACCAATCTCTCCAATAAAACAATCACTGGAGAAATCTGTCAGGGTAGATCTATAAATAATTTCAAGAAATAGTATGGAGTATTCAGAAGACACACAAAAAAACTGTATTCCTTTACTCTGGCATTAACCCCTTGGTGACATCTGCCGTACATGTACAACAGATGTGCACTGGGGAAATTTGGAACAAAGGTCAGTAGCCGTCTTGGAAGTTGGAGAAAAAAAAACAAACAATAGAAATAAAAGGTCCATAAAGGGTTGGAAGTTGTCAGATTATGACATTTTTCATGTTATTGAATGTTCATACAGTATATACAACTTTAATCAGAGGAATATCTGAATCTTGTTCATGTCTTCATTTTTTCCAAGTTTTAGGATCATATGACACAAGTACAATATGGGACAGTATGTTGCTGGAAGACAGGGTCTCCTAGCATCGTAGATAACTAGGATGCTAGGAGTCCCGCTCCCAGCATGAAGTTCAAGCTTGTAAATCTGGCTAACACACGGACCTTGTTTCATGGGTGAAACACGGTCATGTGCTGCTACCCTTGGAAAGTGTCTAAAACATATATAAATGAGCTATAAATTACGCCAGATTTCTGATGCATTTTTATTAGTTTATCCAACTTATGGTTCCTTCAAAGAAAGAAATAGTATGCATAGTGTATGGTGAAACTGAAAATCTAGTCTAAATAATTGGGTGGTTTTCTTAAGTGATGATTTTTTTGTTTGGAGAGGTTTCACTATAATTACCTCCAGTTACCAGTCCAGTGACCTCCTGAATTATCTGATGTAAAGGAAATTTCATTGCTTAATTATACAAACTAAAATTCCATTAAAGATTAATTTTGTTGTCCAGAAATATTATATAATATTCACACATTTATGTTTGAGCTCAAAGTATAAAAAAATATCTGTCTTTTCAGGACTGCCTTTAAGATCTCATTGCCACCAGTTATGAAGGCAAAGAAGAAGAAATTAAAACCTTTGTTTTAGGAGGAGGATTGGTTGCTGTGCAAATGACAACAACAAAACTTTGATGAACTTCTCAGACCTTCTTTAATATTTAACGCTATATCATATTTTAACAACAGAGTATCAAACAACAGGAAAGCCATAATTCATTTGTCACAAAGAAAGCAACTTGACAACAAAGGAGCAGAAGCTGTGGGAAGTGTTCATACTTAGCCAATGTCTATTACAGCTACCTGCACAAGTCATTATGATGAATTTATGGATAATTACAGGAGTTTATAAGTCATACACAATACTATTGCTATATACTCAGAAGAACATTGCTATTTGTGATATTTTTATTTGTTTCCGTTATTTATACATGCACATTTTTTGTAAAAAAAAAAAAAAAATACATTTAAAAAATGTGCTGCCAAAAGAAACTATTATTTTTATGCCCTCTTAAAAGATGTGATCATTGGCAAACAAGCTGATCAGGCTGTCTATTGATTGTGGGAGATGTTGAGATGGGGCAGTGATCCGGAGCGAACATTCATATAAATGCTTATTTGTCCGATCATCCACTCCAATAAAAAGAAACACATTTCTACAGAAAATAGTCTAGACAAAATTAATTTTCTGCAGGTAAGTGGTTTATCTTATTGTGTATCGATCCTTTCAGATAAAGACAGAAATCTTGTTGGCTAACTGCATTTTTATACATATACAGTACATGGTGTAGATTATACATTATACATTCTTTGTGAACAGGGATGTGCTGCCTATAAACAGTACAGTCAAATGGGAAGGAATGATCACAGTAGCAATTGTTCCTCCCCATTTACTTTGCATCAGTCTGTGTAATTAGGCCAATGCAAATGAGCCCCAATCAATGGGGGAGATTTATTATTCATTTATGCCAGGTACGTAGCGTAAAAAAGTTGCAAACCTCGAATTTGTGACTTTGTAGATGCCAGTTGTGACAATAATTATGTTTTTGCGCCTTCCACGCCATTTTCAAGAGAGCTAGGCATGGGAGTTGAGCTACGTTAAATATCATTTACGTCAGTTTACTAGCGCAAGTGATCAGTGAAATCTATGCCAGTTACAAGTTGGTCTAGGTTTCACTCCCAGCGCAAGGGCTGGCGGAGGATTCACAGCATTTATGAAGAGACATGTGCCTCCTTGTAAATGAGGTGGCTTTTCACCAGGAATATGAAGACTGGCGTTCAATATGCCAGTGTTCATAAATATGCCTCGGAATGTTTTTTTTTTTTTTTTTGTCAGTTGGCACTTATCCTAGCCAGGATCAGCCAGTACAATAGGACCTTTAGTGTTGATCACATTATTTAAGGAAATGTCTTTGGAAAGTCATAGCATCAAAGTTATCAGCCTATTCACACTACTGACTTCCTTGGTCGTGTGCATGACTGTGATCTGTATAGCATGCCCTATGTTTTTTCACAGATCAGATAATTTTTCACACATCTGATTCACCCATTGACATGAATTGGAATGTGAAAAAAACAGATTCCTCACTGATCTGTTCAACACAGGTCCGAGATGCAGCTCCATTGTCTACAGAGCATGAATCTGATCTTTTTTCCGCTGTAAATGTGTTTGGCCAGCTATAGACCTGTGGAATCTGAGATGTCAATTAGAGACACCTAAACAAGCTATTATTGGACCTGGAAACTTTGAGGATAAGTTGAATAGCAAGACTAATTCAGTGAAATCTGGGACAGCCTGTGCTTTGTATGGGTACAGGTGTGTAGGACATTGACTCTTATCACTGTGGATACAATAGCACCAGTTAATGATAATCTGAGCATTATATGATAATTATGATATTATATGACAGTTTTTTTTCTCCTGTGTATTGTTTTCTTTTCCTACTAAGGCATAGACATGTTATTGTATTTCCTTCAGCCTCTTATTTGACCCTGTACGCTGCCCGGGAAATAGTTTTGCCAATGTTTTCTGAATGGAGGGCAGATAAGCATCTTTCACTTCTTGTTAGTTTAGGCATCTTTCCATGCTGATCCCTTCCAGGTGGTAGAAGAGTGACAAAGAAATACTGGGATTCCTGAAAAAAAACAAGATAGCAATGAATGTTCTATAAATAAAGGACAAATAAAAAAAAATCTATATATTTATTATGTCTGGCATAGAAAACTAGAGTGAATGAATATAATTCACAATAATAGAACAGACGCAAATTTTATCTGTTTGTATATCTGTGTAATAACACACTGATTCTACAGAACTTGCTACTACACAGTGACAACTTTTTCCTCGTAAAGATGCAATATCAGGTACATTTTGGAATATAAGTTCCCATATCTCTGCACAAGCTAATGCTATACATACACCTAACTGCAACAAAAGAAACTATATTATCTAATAACTTACTTTCATATGGCCCTTGCCATTGTACCATTCAGTACTACAAGGTGTTATGGATCCTGATTGTTCTCTTTTGTATTTAGATGCTGTTGACATAGTAGCAAAACTCTGAGTGCTGGATTTGACAGATGACAGATCTGAAAAGGTAATGGTAGATAAACTCCTGGTTTCTCTGACTCCTTCCAGAGTGCAGAGACGACTAGCCTTTGGGGCCAACCTCCTCCTCATCAGTAAAGTAAACTGTTTCTTCTCTTCATTTAATTGAGCTATTCTGCTCAACTGGCAGTGATCTATCTTCTTCAATGACTGTAAGACATGGAAAAAATAAATTTCACTGTGGGTACCATCTCATGAAGATATCTCCTATGTTTTCAATTTGCAGTAATATCAAGTCAATTAAACAGCCCACAAATTATTATTTATTAATAATGCAAAATCATTGGGATATCATAATAAACCATGGCCTAAAAAATTAAGTAACATTGTTGTGCATGATCAACATAGAACATGACAAAGTGTAACTCCATTTTATTTTATTTTTTGCTATTATTTCAGGTGGTGTATGATGAACATTTCTGTAATCTAATTTAGTAACCTATCAAACTTCCTTTTAATAAAAAAAACAGACTGTAAAGTTCTCATTAGCAATGCCCTAACTAAGCATTGCCAGGGAGACTGTACATGCGTACTCGATGCAGCATGTAGGGCTGAAGCATGTACCAAAGAGAGGGGGATGGTCACTTCAAATAGCTGTATCTTTATACCACCTAGAAAAAATGGTTCTGGGATCATAAGAAAGTTAGTAGAAGTACTAGCTATAAAAAGAAAAGAATTAGACATATCACTTGTTAAAAACACAGTCGGGAAAGTGATTTTATATTCAGCATGAATTGCTGCATATTAAGTTCAGATACCCCACTGTGTTTTTAACTAGTGATATCTCAGCTTCTGTTATATTGAGTACTTCATATTAAAGCTGAGAGTCTCAACTTGTGATACCAGAACTATTTATTTAAGTGGTATAAAACCAAAGATACAGCCATTTGAAGTGACCACCCCCTCCTATGGTAAATGTATATGGACTTTCCCTAATAACAGCTCAGTTAGAGGGATGTTAAGGAGAATGTTACAGCCTGTTTTATAATAAGGAAGTTAGATAGGGTAATAAAGTATATTACAAAATTGGTCACCAAACATTCCCCGAACACAATAGCAGAAAAAAAAAATTGGGAGCAAAACCAAACACTTTAATGACATCATCACAATAAAACTTACACTAGGATGCCAGCAGAAAAGAACACAGCATAAGGACGAACACCAATATAATTGTAAAAGCATTATAATATTGCACAGTATAGGAATAAAAACCACACAATAAAAGTCACACACAAAAAATACAAATACCATTGTGACATCATTACAATACAATGCAAGAAAAGAACATTAACATTAATATACAGTCCAATTCAGCGCACTGTTGGCTTTCCTGTTATGTGCCCCGGGGCTGGAGATATCGATGCCGTTAGTTTCGGTACCGATCTCTGCCCACCGTCAGAAGGGCGTTCCTCACAGTCTAGCTGGACTGTGAGGAACACCCCCCTGACAGTACTCATTCATAGACTTGTACTGGGGGGCGTTTCTCACAGCTCAGCGTCATCGCTGGGCGGTAAGGAACGTCTCCTCTGACAGTACAGGGCTATGGACAAGTACTGTCAGGTTGGGCGTTCCTTACAGCCCAGCTAGACTGTCAGGAACGCACTTCTGACAGTGGCCAGAGATCAGTGCCGAAGCCAACGGCACTGATATCTCCAGCCCCAGGGCACATAACAGGAAAGCCGTTCAGCGCACTGTTGGCTTTCTAGGGGGCATATAAAACCGCCTGTGCATGAGGACGTGAAAGGTCCTCTTTAAGACAAATACTGTTGTGGTATAGTGGGAATAAAGGTGGTTGTACACAAAGTTTTTAAAAGGAATTTATTGCTAGTTGTATTTGTTAAAACCAGATATCACTTTTTTCTAATCTGTTTTATTTTATGATTATGTACATGGTTATGGGAGCTGCCATCTTGTCTGAGCTTCTTCTTTGTAGGCAGTAATAGTACGGAGCCTACTCTTTGAAGTCTAGAGGAGAGTTTTCTAGGCATGCTCTGAGCAAGTAGGTGGAATAAATAAGCTGTGATATCATCTATTGTTTGTAGTGGATATAATGATATATACAGAGGTGTGATCTTCTTTTGTAATAGTATCTATAATGTCTGTGATGTAAATGAGGTGACTGCTACAATGAAACCCCCCTACAGAATTGGTAAGTATCAGTCTATTATTGGACTCCGTGGCCAAAGTGAAAATTGCAGGATATAGTACTTTTTTTCAAATATAGATAGGGAAAATTAAGATAAATCCATCAAAAATTCTGAAAAATATATTTAACATAAAACTTTAAAAAAAAAAAAAAAAAAAAGCTATTTTTGGTGGCACATTCCCTTTAATTGTTGAGCAAATGATCTAGTAAAGATTGGTTTGCCAACGCAGTCATATACATTTAAAAGAAGTCTGTCACCAGAACCCAGCCATGCAAATAGATAGATTAGGGTTACCTGAATCAAACTGCTGTGTAGCTTACTTTGTTTTTTTTTTTTTTTTTCAATTGTAATTTTTATTAAAGTTTTCTAAAATATACAAAAGTAAACAACAAAGCAAAATAAAGGGGGGGAATGAATTCCTAAACCCACTAGGACTCCTTTAATTAAGCAAAAGTAAAGCAGGGATCCCTATAATTATTAAAATGTAACATTTATTGTCAGGGATTTTTTGAGTGATTTCTGGATTTCTATGGGAGCTCCTGGTATCCTCTGCATTTGTTTACATGGGTAGCTTCCTGCTGTCTTAGCCTACAGATCCCCCTCTCACTTCCTCCCTCACAACCCCCCCTGTTTCCCTAGCTAGCCCGCGGACTACTAGCCCTACCTACCTAGCTAACTAACTCAGTCCCTCAACCCCCTCCCCACCCCATCATACTTACCTGTCTTCTCATCCTAGAGATGACTTTTGTCGGTACCTCTGTCCCCTTTTCTGCCCGCACCTGGGAACTGGCGCCTGCGCAATAGAACGCCAGCAGAAGTGAAGAGAAGAAGCGGGCCTACCACGCATCTGCAATAGAATGCTTCTTCGCTTCTGCCGGCGTTCTGTTGCGCAGGCGCTGGGTCCGGATCCCTTGTGAAGGAAGCTAGCCCAGTAGAAGAAGAGGATGTGAGCATAGGTGAGTATGATGGGGACAAGGAGGGGGGGAGGAGTACTGATTACCTCCCGTCTCCAGAAACAGCGAAACGGAACATCACCAGGAAATCAGAAAATGTGCCTGGGGCGGTCATGTGGGTAAATATACATTTTTTTTTTAAAGGGAGTAAATTAGAAGTTAGGCGGGGGGAGGGGGGTTTAGCTTAGTGTTAAAGGTTTAGTTTATGACGGACAACACCTTTAAAACATTAAGATATCGAGTCCCAAAAAACAAAAACCACATCCATAAAAAAAAAAAAATGGAACAATCTTACCATATGGGTTGTCTAATGGGATACAGAGGTGAAGCCGTCCATTTAAAATTGGAACCACTGTGGGGGTGTGAGAGGGATATCAGCCCTGTAATTACCCTAGGCCCCAAAACAAAACTCCCGCCTTAACAAGGGCGGTCCCACAACTGACTATTAAACCCTATTTAATTCTCCTGCCAACGCGTTTCATAACCAGTTAGTGGGTGCTCTTCAGGGGATTGGTTGGAGACAAGAAACACTGATAGTCTTTGCTGTAAACAGCTCATCCCTGTGTCAAGGGGAGCTGTGTGTAGTCTCACAGTGGTGAGACAGACCCCCACAGTGGCTCCTGTTTTAAATGAACGGCTCCTCCTCTGTATCCCATTAGACAACCCATATGGTAAGATTGTTCCATTTTTCTATGGATATGGTTTTTGTTTTTGGGACTCGGTATCTTAATGTTTTAACTATTACAATAAATGTTACGTTTTAATAATTATAGGGATCCATGCTTATAGTTTTGCATATACAAAAGTAACAAAAATACAAAAAGACAATAAAAGACAAAGAAAGAGTAAATAGATCACGAAGGGCGATCATAGATATAGGACAATTAACACAGAATACTTGGCATATCATAAATAAATTCAAGAGAGGTACACTCTTGTTGCTGCAAAGAGCTCAAAGATAGTTGTGACATCACACATGTAGAAGACAGCCTAGGTATAAAGACAAACACTGTGGTGGTATCATTAAAACAGAACATGGATCTAAGGTCCCTTGCAGACGACCGTGGCCGTGATCAGTGTGCTATTCATGTATTTCATTCTTTTCTATGGGCCCATACACACGACCTTGAATTTCATGGTCCCATGTATGGACCGAAAGTCCGGGACGCAAAATATAGAACAGGTCCTATTCCTGTCCTATTTTGCGGCCCTTGCTTCCGTGGTTCCTATTCATTTAATGAAAGGAGCCGCAGAAGCACGGCCTGTACACGGACGACTCACGGGGGGCATCCCCGTGTCCCCCGTGTGCCACCGTGCTTTTAATTCAAGGCCAGCCAGTTGCAGCACGGTCATCTGCAACCGACCTAACACAAAGGCAGATGCTACTGTGACATAAACATAATGGGACACAGCCTAGGAACAACGTGAAACACTATTTTCACCATAGAGTATGGCTTGTAAATAAAGGCATCAAGATGGAACAGAGCATATTAATAAAAACACTACATAACTAAAATATACAGGCCACTGGAATCTAATCACAAAGAAATACAGCCTAGAAATAAAAACAGCTAATGCAAGGTTCACACTAGCGTTCAGGTCTCCGTCATTTGGGTCTGCCTGGGGACCCAAAAGACGGAGAGCCTGTCCACTTAAAAAGCAGTTTCCTGTGGAAACCCGCGGACCCCATAGACTATGAAGGACTTTTTTTCTCCGCCAATTTTAGGCAGAATCTGTGGCGGAGTCTCCTACAGAGACTCCAATGCAGATGTGAATCCATCCTAATACAACCTAGTAATAAAAATCAAAAATCTAATGTGACTTTGTCACAAGAGAACAGAGCATAGTAACAAAGTTAATGATGAATTTGACATCATCACAATAAACAGAGCTTATAAATGAAGATACTGTTCATTGTGTTATTTTCAGAAGTAGAAAAGAGACTCGGTATAAAGACAATGGCCAGTATGTCATCATCAAAATATAATGGTCTAAGAATATAAAGAAACCTTCAAATAACACAGCCTAGAAATAAAGACAAACATCACTGTGATATCATTACAATCATTGTAATAAAACATACAACAATAAAGCACAACCAAAGAATAAAGACAAATAGAAGGTAGACAAATATCATTGTGGTATTACTAAAATAAAATACAGTCTAGGAATGAAGCAAAACAAAAATTCTGAAAATATCACTATAAACCACATATCCATAGATTATAAAAGAAGTCTATCTTAAGCAAAGTACCCACACCCGTGTATGCAGCAGTGAGCCCGGGAAAAACTCAGGACAGGTCCTATACCTACCCATTTTGTGGCCCAGACTCACTAGATGAAGTGAATGGGTCCATGGAGGCACAAACGGCACATGGATGTCAACCATGTGCTGTTTGTGGCATATTAACACAGATCAGACACTTGCACACGGATGTGTGTAGGAATAAAGGACAATATTATTGTGACATTATTATAATAAAATAAAGTTTAGGAATTGTGACAAAATCATGAGAGAACAGTCTAAAAAGAAAATAAACATAAATGAGGTTGTCTAGGTATACTCTCCAGATCTGACATTAAGGCTGGAGAGATTCAAATTCATGCTGTGTGGTTACATGGCCTCAGCAACTGTCCAAACCCAGCAAATATTGTGCATGGTTCCTATTCTAAATAATTGTACCTGTGTACAATACTCGCTGGGCTGCCTAAGTAACCTGACCACCAACCATGCAGTTGCATCTCTCTATACTGATGTCAGATTGCTTGGGATAGTATGCCTGGGCAACCCATTAAATCCGTTCATGAATTAACGCAAACACCATTATGACATTGCTACCAAAGAACAGACTAAAAATAAAGACAATTGTCATGTGACATCAACATAACAGAGCACAGCTGTTAGGGAATTGCTAGTTGAGCAATTCCCCAGTGCTGCTGCAGAACCCTGGAGGGAGGGGCACAACAAGACAGTGAGCCCTAAGCTGAATGTCATGTCAGTAATGTCATATAAGCACAGTAAAATATATCATGTCATTTATTAATGTTGATAAATAAGTTACATTTTTACAGTGTTCCCAGTCCAGAGTCATATTTTGACCATTTATAGGCCAGTGATATTTATAAATATGGTGGCTGGTGTGGGGAAACAGCTCGGTAGCAGCAGTAGTGCGAACCCAAAAAGTTTGAGACAGGTACACAAGTGTCTGGTGAAACAGGTTTATTTGAGAAAAAAAAAAAAGCAAAATAAATAAACCTTAACTTTAGGTACAGAAAATGTCAAACAAAAAAAAAAGCCTGCTCGTCCGAGCGCTAACTAAACAGGATATAACTAACTATACGTGTGGCTTGCTTCAGCCACACAAAAAAAAAAATAGCACCAATTTACAGTTTTATCATATCACACCAGACTTCCAATCAGTGTCGGACTGGGATGTCTAGGGCCCACCAGTGGAATTGTTACTAGGGGCCCACCATCAGGACCCCTGCAGATCAGCGGTTCCGAGACAGGGCGGCTAAAGGTAATAACATGTTGGGAGCCATGCTGCTCACCCGCTATACCATGTGCACCACTACATCTAAACCTACTGCTACACCCTGTATGGCAAGTGAACAGCGTGGCTCCAAGAACTGTTACCTTTACCTGTAGCCGCACTGTCCTGGAAAAGCTGATCTGCAGAGGTCCTGGCTGTTGTATCATCGCAGATGTAATATTGATGGCCTATCCTAAGGACAGGATATCAATATTAGAAAGATGGATAAATCCTTTAAAAAGTAGAATACTCACCTGTCCCCGGCGCTCCATTGTCCGCTGCCAGTGTCCATTCAGTCTCGTGCTCCTTGCTGGGAGTCCTGCACCTCATGTGACCACTAAGACCAATTAGGTACAGGATTTCCAGAAATGAGGCGCTGCCATGAGACCGAAAAGACACAGGCAGGGGACAACGGGGTGTTGGGGACAGGTGAGTATGCTTTTTTTTTTTTTTTTAATTTTCTTATTTTTACACCTCCCTGGCGGCCGCCACAGCGGTCGCTCCAATTTATGGACAACCTCTTTTAAGGGGTTGTCTGGACCAAATTTTTCTATGGTCACTTCACTGGTCCCCCCATACAGTGGCCTCTTCATTGATACCCCATACTGTATGGGGAACAGTGATGGGGCCGTTATATTGTGTGGGAGAAGTGATGAGGGCCAACATCCTGTGCACGGGACATTAAACTGTGTGGGGCGTATATTAAAGGGGTTGTCCAGGGTTAATCTTTTTTTATGACCTATGCTCAGGATAGGCCATAAATACCTAATCGCTAGGGGGCTGACACATGGCCCCATCAGCTGTATGGAGCCACTTCCGGCGCCTGTTCTGTACACAACACAGGGCCGGAAGCAGAAAGCTCCATCTGCTGTACAGCAGCCCGGTGCCTTCGCTGCAGCTCAGCTCCTACAGTCTTCAATAAGTGCTGAGATGCAGTGAAGATGCCCGGCTAATACACAGACAGGACAGGCACCAGAAGTGGTTCCGTACAGCTGATCGGTCCGGGGTCGGCCCCCTATAGATCAGGTACAGTGGTAGTATGTATGACCTATCCTGAGGATAAATCATAACAAATTATGCCTGGACAACCCCTTTAATATACCCCCAGGGCACCTCTAATGCGCCACACTTTAAAGAGGTTAAAGAGATTGTCCAGTATAATTTTTTTCTTTTTTATAATTAGTGTGGGGGAGGTGAATCCCCCCCCTGCCCAAAAAAAAAAAACATACTAAACATACCTGTCCCTGGTGCTCCACTGTCCTCCCAGCACGGTCCGGGCCTGCAGCTCCACTGTCTTCTTTTTGCCGGAAGTCCTCACTGGCTGTGATGTCCCAGGTCCCTTCTCCTAGGCCGCTGATTGGCCTCAGGGGTCACGTGACATCACAGGTAGTCACGTGCAGAGGGAACTTCAGATGGAAAAGAACAAAAGAGCTGCAAGACCGAACCTCGCTGGGAGACACTGGGGACATGAGAGAAAGTTTGGGGTTTTTTTTGTTTTGTTTTTTTCGCTGCCCCGGCGTAATTAAAACAAAAAATGTTATCCTGCACAACCCCTTTAATGTACCTCAGGCTATTGGCCTCCGTTACTGCCCCGCCCCCAACAATATAATGGCCCCATCAATGGTCTCCATACAGTATAGGGGACCAGTGAAGGGGCCACTGTATGCCCATACAGGGGGAAGGGGGGGATTTCAACTCTCAACAGACCCAGAGCATCTGGAGCTGCTGGGGGTTGTAGTTATCAAAGTGGTCAGTGAAACTGAAAGATTTGGGGGCAAAATAGGGAAAAATGTTGTTTTTTGTTTGCGTGGGTAAGTTGTACTTACCTTTCCCACTGCTGGTCTGGGCTCCTATGCAGAAACCCACCGCCGCGCACAGTGTCACTACGTCAGGGACGCTTGCAGCAACAAGCTGCAACTGGATTGGTTCCAACGGCTGGCCATCAGGATCCAGGCTACAGGGGGAGGGCCCACAAAAAGGTAGGGACAGTCTCCTGCTGCTGCGCTATGCTGGAAGCAAGCCATATTTAATCATTACAATGTTCCTTGCAGCCTGGGACCCCCGAGGTTACCGATCCAGCCCCTGGCGTAACTAAAGTCTTGTGGGCCCCGGTGCAAACTTTTGTCTGGGGTCCCCTACCCCCTCCCTACAGCAAATTCTTTATAGTGACAGTTACAGGGCCCCAAACAGTATAATATGCTTAACAGTGGCCCCCACACAGCATGATATGCTCCACAGTGGTCACCACACAGCATTATATGCTCCACGGTGCTCCCCCCACACACAGTATAATATGCTCCACAGTAGCAGCACACACAGTATAATATGCTCCACACAGTGGCCCCCTCCCTGTATTATATGGTCCCCACCCAGTATTATATGCCCCCCACAGTGGGCCCCACCCAGTATTATATGCTTCCTACAGTGGCCCCACCCAGTATTATATGCGCTACAGTGGCCCCCACTCAGTATTATATGCTCTACAGTGGCCCCCACTCAGTATTATATGCTCTACAGTGGCCCCAACTCAGTATTATATGCTCTACAGTGGCCCCCACTCAGTATTATATGCTCCACAGTGGCCCCCACTCAGTAGTATATGCTCTACAGTGGCCCCCACCCAGTATTATATGCTCTACAGTGGCCCCCACCCAGTATTATATGCTCTACAGTGGCCCCCACCCAGTAGTATTTGCTCTATAGTGGGCCCCACTCAGTATTATAAGCTTCCAACAGCCTCCTCCGCTTCTGTGCTAATATTATACTCTGGGGTCTCCTCGCTCCATCCTGCCGTCTTCAGGCCCTCTTCTGACGTCGCTGCTGAGGCCTGTGATTGGGCCTCAGCAGTCACGTGGAGGTGCACTGACGTCATTACGCGGCCGCGCCCCATGTGACCGCTGAGGCCTAATCACAGGCCTCAGTGACATGACGGAAAAGCGCCGGAGAGGACGCTGTGCCCAGGAGAAGTGAGAATATGTATTTATTGTTTTCAGTCTTCTCACCTGCCCTGCCATCTATTGGAAAGGGCCTGTAATATGCCAGGGTCCCTTTCCAATAACCGCTATCTTAGTGGTCCAGGGCCCGGCCATCTCCAGCTGGCCACGAGCACCATACCACGCCGAGCCCAGTTGCGGTCGCACCTCCTGCGACCGCGATCGTTTCGCCTCTGGTCAGGGGCACCATCCCGATCGGGCCCCTGACTAATCCATCTGCATTGGCAACATGAAGACTAATAGTCGGGGCCCACTGGGGGATTCACCGGTTCCCCGGAGGGCCAGTCCGACCCTGCTTCCAATTCTCTAGACAGACCCAGACGCCTCCTCTCTCTCCCAGGATCTGCAGACCTTGTCTTTTAAAGGCCCAGTGATGAGCCCAGACCCCTTCACTTGGGCTTAGGCCTGGGGGAAATATAGCGACTTTCCATCACCTTGCCTGTCACCTTCTCACACTGGTTAAACTGTAGAAATTTCACTTGTATGAAGTTTTTATCACTAATAAATTGGGACATTGAAATGATCATGGCAAATACAGTGGGGAAAAAAAAGTATTTAGTCAGCCACCAATTGTGCAAGTTCTCCCACTTAAAAAGATGAAAGAGGCCTGTAATTGTCATCATAGGTAGACCTCAACTATGAGAGACAAAATGAGAAAACAAATCCAGAAAATCACATGGTCTGATTTTTAAAGAATTTATTTGCAAATTATGGTGGAAAATAAGTATTTGGTCAATAACAAAAGATCATCTCAGTACTTTGTTATACAGTTCTGGCCAAAAGTATTGGCACCCCTGCAATTCTGTCAGGTAACACTCAATTTCTTCCAGAAAATGATTGCAATCACAAATGCTTTGGTAATAATATCTTCATTTATTTTGCTTGCAATGAAACAACACAAAAGAGAATGAAAAAAAAGTAAAATCATTGATCATTTTACACAAAACTCCAAAAATGGGCCGGACAAAAGTATTGGCACCCTCAGCCTAATACTTGGTAGCACAACCTTTAGACAAAATAACTGCGAACAACCGCTTCCGGTAACCATCAATCAGTTTCTTACAATGCTCTGCTGGAATTTTAGACCATTCTTCTTTGGCAAATTTCTCCAGGTCCCTGATATTTGAAGGGTGCCTTCTCCAAACTGCCATTTTGAGATCTCTCCACAGGTGTTCTATGGGATTCAGGTCTGGACTCATTGCTGGCCACTTTAGAAGTCTCCAGTGCTTTCTCTCAAACCATTTTCTAGTGCTTTTTGAAGTGTGTTTTGGGTCATTGTCCTGCTGGAAGACCCATGACCTCTGAGGGAGACCCAGCTTTCTCACACTGGGCCCTACATTATGCTGCAAAATTTGTTGGTAGTCTTCAGACTTCATAATGCCATGCACACGGTCAAGCAGTCCAGTGCCAGAGGCAGCAAAGCAACCCCAAAACATCAGGGAACCTCCGCCATGTTTGACTGTAGGGACCGTGTTCTTTTCTTTGAAGGCCTCTTTTTTTTTCCTGTAAACTCTATGTTGATGCCTTTTCCCAAAAAGCTCTACTTTTGTCTCATCTGACCAGAGAACATTCTTCCAAAAAGTTTTTGGCTTTCTCAGGTAAGTTTTGGCAAACTCCAGCCTGGCTTTTTTATGTCTCTGGGTCAGAAGTGGGGTCTTCCTAGGTATCCTACCATAGAGTCCCTTTTCATTCAGACGCTGACGGATAGTACGGGTTGACACTTTTGTACCCTCGGACTGCAGGGCAGCTAGAACTTGTTTGGATGTTAGTCGAGGTTCTTTAGCCACCATCCGCACAATCTTTCGTTGAAATCTCACGTCAATTTTTCTTTTCCGTCCACATCTAGGGAGGTTAGCCACAGTGCCATGGGCTTTAAACTTCTTGATGACACTGCGCACAGTAGACACAGGAACATTCAGGTCTTTGGAGATGGACTTGTAGCCTTGAGATTGCTCATGCTTCCTCACAATTTTGCTTCTCAAGTCCTCAGACAGTTCTTTGGTCTTCTTTCTTTTCTCCATGCTCAATGTGGTACACACAAGGACACAGGACAGAGGTTGAGTCAACTTTAATCCATTTTAACTGGCTGCAAGTGTGATTTAGTTATTGCCACCACCTGTTATGTGCCACAGGTAAGTAACAGGTGCTGTTAATTACACAAATTAGAGAAGCATCACCTGATACTTTTGTCCACCCCCTTTTTTATGTTTGGTGTGGAATTATATCCAATTTGGCTTTTTGACAATTCTTTTTGTGGTTTTCCATTGAAGACAAATTAAATGAAGATATTATTACCAAAGCATTTGTGATTGCAATCATTTTCTGGAAGAAATTGAGTATTATCTGACAGAATTGCAGGGGTGCCAATACTTTTGGCCAGCACTGCATATCCTTTATTGGCAATGACAGAGGTCAAACGTTTTCTGTAAGTCTTCACAAGGTTGGCACACACTGTTGCTGGTATGTTGGCCCATTCCTCCATGCAGATCTCCTCTAGAGCAGTGATGTTTTGGGGCTGTCACTGGGAAACACAAACTTTCAACTCCCTCCAAAGGTTTTCTATGGTGTTGAGATCTGGACGCTGGCTAGGCTACTCCAGGACCTTGAAATGCTTCTTACGAAGCCACTCCTTCGTTCCCCTGGCGGTGTGCTTGGGATCATTGTCAATCTGAAAGACCCAGCCACGTTTCATCTTCAATGCCCTTGCTGATGGAAGGAGGTTTGCCCTCAAAATCTCACGATACATGGCCCCATTCATTCTTTCATGTACACAGATCAGTTGTCCTGGTCCCTTTGCAGACAAACAGCCCCAAAGCATTATGTTGCCACCCCCTTCACAGTAGGTACGGTGTTCTTTGTATGCAACTCAGCATTACCTCTCCTCCAAACACGATGAGTTGTGTTTCTACCAAATAGTTCTACTTTGGTTTCATCTGACCATATGACATTCTCCCAATACTCTTCTGGAGCATCCAAATGCTCTCTAGCAAACTTCTGACGTGCCCGGATATGTACTGGCTTAAGCAGGGGGACATGTCTGGCACTGCAGGATCTGAGTCCCTGGCGGTGTAGTGGGTTACTGACGGTAGCCTTTGTTACATTAGTCCCAGCTTTCTGCAGGTCATTCACTAGGTCCTCCCGTGTGGTTCTGGGATTTTTGCTCACCGTTCTTGTGATCATTCTGATCCCACGGGATAATATTTTGCGTGGAGCCCCTGATGAAGGGAGATTATCAGTGGTCTTGTATGTCTTCCATTTTCTAATTATTGCTCCCACAGTTGATTTCTTCACACCAAGCTGCTTGCCTATTGCAGATTCAGTCTTCCCAGCCTGATGCAGGTCTACAATTTTGTTTCTGGTGTCCTTCCACAGCTCTTTGGTCTTCACCATAGTGGAGTTTGGAGTGTGACTGTTTGAGGTTGTGGACAGGTGTCTTTTATACTGATAACAATGTCAAACAGGTGCCATTACTACAGGTAATGAGTGGAGGACAGAGGAGCCTCTTAAAGGAGAAGTTACAGGTCTGTGAGAGCCAGAAATCTTGATTGTTTGTACAGTCATATGAAAAAGTTTGGGCACCCCTATTAATCTTAATCATTTTTAGTTCTAAATATTTGGGTGTTTGCAACAGCCATTTCAATTTGATATATCTAATAACTGATGGACACAGTAATATTTCAGGATTGAAATGAGGTTTATTGTACTAACAGAAAATGTGCAATATGCATTAAACCAAAATTTGACCGGTGCAAACATTTGGGTACCCTTATCATTTTATTGATTTGAATACTCCTAACTACTTTTTACTGACTTACTGAAGCACAAAATTGGTTTTGGAACCTCACTGAGCTTTGAACTTCATAGCCAGGTGTATCCAATCAAGGTATTTAAGGTGG
Organism: Leptodactylus fallax; assembly: GCA_947044405.1. Taxonomy (NCBI): domain Eukaryota; kingdom Metazoa; phylum Chordata; class Amphibia; order Anura; family Leptodactylidae; genus Leptodactylus; species Leptodactylus fallax. The sequence continues at coordinate 9,271,130 of CAMRHE010000019.1, forward strand.
CCAATTGCAAGTTGTTCTCCTATTTGAATCTCCTCTGAAGAGTGGCATCATGGGCTCCTCAAAACAACTCTCAAATGATCTGAAAACAAAGATTGTTCAACATAGTTGTTCAGGGGAAGGATACAAAAAGTTGTCTCAGAGATTTAACCTGTCAGTTTCCACTGTGAGGAACATAGTAAGGAAATGGAAGACCACAGGGACAGTTCTTGTTAAGCCCAGAAGTGGCAGGCCAAGAAAAATATCAGAAAGGCAGAGAAGAAGAATGGTGAGAACAGTCAAGGACAATCCACAGACCACCTCCAAAGAGCTGCAGCATCATCTTGCTGCAGATGGTGTCACTGTGCATCGGTCAACAATACAGCACACTTTGCACAAGGAGAAGCTGTATGGGAGAGTGATGCGAAAGAAGCCGTTTCTGAAAGCACGCCACAAACAGAGTCACCTGAGGTATGCAAAAGCACATTTGGACAAGCCAGCTTCATTTTGGAAGAAGGTCCTGTGGACTGATGAAACAAAGATTGAGTTGTTTGGTCATACAAAAAGGCGTTATGCATGGCGTCAAAAAAACACAGCATTCCAAGAAAAACACTTGCTACCCAATATAAAATTTGGTGGAGGTTCCATCATGCGTTGGGGCTGTGTGGCCAATGCCGGCACCGGGAATCTTGTTAAAGTTGAGGGTTGCATGGATTCAACTCAGTATCAGCAGATTCTTGAGAATAATGTACAAGAATCAGTGACGAATTTGAAGTTACGCCGGGGATGGATATTTCAGCAAGACAATGATCCAAAACACAGCTCCAAATCTACTCAGGCATTCATGCAGAGGAACAATTACAATGTTCTGGAATGGCCATCCCAGTCCCCAGACCTGAATATCATTGAACATCTGTGGGATAATTTGAAGCGGGCTGTCCATGCTCGGCGACCATCAAACTTAACTGAACTGGAATTGTTTTGTAAAGAGGAATGGTCAAAAATACCTTCATCCAGGATCTGATTAAAAGCTACAGGAAGCGACTAGAGGCTGTTATTTTTGCAAAAGGAGGATCTACTAAATATTAATGTCACTTTTCTGTTGAGGTGCCCATACTTTTGCACCGGTCAAATTTTGGTTTAATGCATATTGCACATTTTCTGTTAGTACAATAAACCTCATTTCAATCCTGAAATATTACTGTGTCCATCAGTTATTAGATATATCAAATTGAAATGGCTGTTGCAAACACCCAAATATTTAGAACTAAAAATGATTAAGATTAATAGGGGTGCCCAAACTTTTTCATATGACTGTAGGTGACCAAATACTTATTTTCAACCATAATTTGCAAATAAATTCTTAAAAAAAATCAGACTGTGATTTTCTAGATATGTTTTCTCATTTTGTCTCTCATAGTTGAGGTCTACCTATGATGTCAATTACAGGCCTCTCTCATCTTTTTAAGTGGGAGAACTTGCACAATTGGTGTCTGACTAAATACTTTTTTCCCCACTGTATTATGGTTTCACATCTTATTAAATGAATCTAAAAAAAACTAAAAACGGATTTGTAAAGGGGAAAACTAATCAAATTAAAATACTGAAGAGAAAAGGAATTAAGGTCAGATTTGTGAAACTGGATTATTTAATAATTAAAAGATGCAACTCAACAAAGAAGACGGCCCCTGTTCCCTATGGACGTCACATGGACATCACAGATGGGGAGTCCTTTAACCGTCCCTTAACAGTATTAACCAAATCAAAGAGCCCCTGCAAAGACTATGAATAGTCCCACTGAATGTGAAAATGTGCCTTGTAATCCTACATTTCACAGTTGTGATTGATAGATAAGCAGTTAACCATCTACAGCTCATGTCTGGCTGGGTCCAGCCTAGTGTAACTTCTTCACTTTTTTTGCTCTTATATAGGGAGGGGTTCTCTGAACATTTTTGTAATATACTTTATTAATCTTTTGTACTTTTTTTTTTTAGCAGAAAACAAGTTCAAAAGTTCTTCCTAGCAACACAATTACTAAGCATTGCTGAGAAGGTCCATTCTGCATTCAACCTCTATTGCCAATATATACACATACAGTATAGCAGATGCCGAAGGAGTGTGTCACGTCAAATGGCTGTATCTCCAGTTTTATACCACCTAGGAAACTGCTTCTGGTGTTGTTTGAATGCTGAGATTATATTGTAGCTCGATCTATAACAGAAACAGAGAAATCACTAGTTAAAAACAAGCCGGTAATGTGATTTTCATATGCTGCAGCATATAAAAAAAAGACTTGTTTTTAACTAGTGATTTCTAGTTGATTTTTATATGATATATATGATCCCACAGCGATTACACACCATATATCTCTCCATCTCCCAATCGTGCTTTTGGGACTGTGATATTGTGGGCTCCATGTATTATGTATGTTGAGTATGACCCGCAATTGTGATTGGGTGAATAAACACTTTATCTTTTTTTCATCATTCAGTGTGCTGTCTCTGCTTTTGCTCATTTATCCATTAGATTTACATAGATAACATAGTAGTAGTCACACCATATGATATATTATGCGTACAGCACCTACACATTACACTACCTTGTTGCTGTTGAATTAGAGGTGTCAAAAGCATTTACTACATAAAAAAAGTAAACAGGAAGACCCCTGTGTACATGAAACTAGATTTCCTGTCCAACTGCTGACAACAGATGGTTAAACTGTTACTAAAACTCTCATTTTACACTTATGTTGTTAAAAGTGCCTTACTTAATGATAAGCAACATATAGGGTTAACATTTACAGATTTTTGCTGTTATTCCTAATGCAAATAAAAAATCCCTTTATATGGTTTACATACACACCATTTATAGTCGGTTATAGTATGGTTGAAATAATGAACAGTTTAAATGTATGTCATAATAATAGTCCTTTAATAGTCCCACAGTGGGGAAATTCAGTGTGTTACAGCAGCAAAGATAAGATAAGATAAGCAGATACAAATACAAATACAACATGTACAGGAATGTTCCAAGGTGAGAGGCATTACATTAATAGCAGACAGACAGATAGGACGTAGCAGAGGGGGGGGGGGGGATTTAACAGGCAGAGAGATATTTCAGTTCTCTGTATGTAATGATCTCCGCTTAGGTCGGTGTTGGTTGTACAGCCTAACCGCGGTGGGGAGGAAAGACTTCCGATAGCGCTCCTTCTCACACCTAGGGTGGAGAAGTCGGTCACTGACAGTACTGCCCAGCGCAATCACAGTCTCATGCATGGGATTGGAGTTATTCTCCCACATGGAGCTCACCACGGACAGTATCCTTCTGTCACCCACCACCTGCACTGGGTCCAGTGGGCTCCCCAGGACAGAGCTGGCCCTTCTAATCAGCTTGTCAAGTTTATTTCTGTCCCTGGTTGATATACTGCTCCCCCAGCAGGCCACTCCAAAGAAGATGGCTGATGCCACTACCGAGTTGAAGAAAGTCCTAAGAAGTGCCCCCCCGGATTCCAAAGGCTCTCAGCTTCCTAAGCAGGTAGAGCCTGCTGTGGCCCTTCCTGTACAGGGCCTCCATATGATCTGCCCACTCCAGCTTATTATTAAGGAGCAGACCCAGGTACTTATAGGTGTTCACAATCTCGATGCCCGTCCCCAGGATGTCCACTGGTTTTGGAGGGCATCTGCCTTTACGGAAGTCCACCACCATCTCCTTGGTCTTCCCCGCGTTAATCTTCAGGTGGTTCTGGTGGCACCAGTCCACAAAAAACCGGTTCAGTTCTCTGTACTCCCTGTCATCATCGTCTGTGATGAGGCCTACTATTGCAGAGTCGTCAGAATACTTCTGTAGGTAGCAGCTGGATGAGTTGCACCTAAAATCAGCAGTGTACAGTGTGAAGAGGAAAGGGGCGAGAACCGTACCCTGAGGTGCCCCCGTATTACAGATCACGGTACCTGACACACAGTCTTGGGCTCTCACGTATTGAGGTCGATTTGTGAGGTAGTCTAGGATCCAGTTGGAGAGGTGGTGGTCCACTCCAGCAAGGCCCAGCTTGTCTCTCAGTAACCTGGGCTGTATGGTGTTAAAAGCACTGGAGAAATCAAAGAACATTATTCTCACCGTGTTCCCTGATTTTTCCAGGTGAGACAGAGCCCTGTGCAGAAGGTGGATGATGGCATCATCTACCCCAATGCCCGGTCAATAAGCAAACTGGAGAGGGTCCATAGCGGGGCTCACTAGAGGGCGAAGATGTGTGAGAACCAATCTCTCTAAGATCTTCATCAAGTGGAATGTCAGTGCTACAGGTCTGTAGTCGTTGAGGTCCATAGGGTGAGGTTTCTTTGGAACTGGTACCACACAAGAAGATTTCCATAATTCAGGGACTATTTCCTGCCTCAGGCTCATATTATACATATATGTAATTATACCACACAGCTGGTCCCCACAAGTCTTAATTAGCCTTGCACTGATGTCATCTGGCCCTGCGGCTTTCCTCGCCTTGATCTTTTTCATCTCCTTCCTCACCTGGGCCCGTGTGAAGGTCAGACTGTGCTCAGATAAAGACAGATTTCTGGATTTACTGGTCTGTTGGGAAGTAGCCACATGGGGTGAATGGGGTGAAGTCATTGTGGTGAGGGGAGCTGAAGGACATGCTGAGGTGGGAGGAGCTGGTGTGTGATCAAATCTGTTGAAGAATAGGTTTAGTTCATTAAGCCAGTTAACATCTGCCTCAATCTGGCAGACCGACTGTTTATGACCCGAAATTGACTTAAGCCCCTCCCAGACCCCCCTTATGTCTTTTCTTTCCATTTGCTTTTCCATTTTTTTCTTATAACTGGATTTTCCTTGCCTGATTAGATGCCTCAGCTCCTTTTGTACTTCCCTCAACCCCTCCTTATCTCTTGTCCTGAATGCCATCTTTTTCTCCTTAAGTAGTGTTTTTATATCAGAGTTAATCCATGGTTTGTTGTTGGAGAAGCACCTCACCACTTTTGTGGGTACTGTGTTGTCCACACAAAAATTAATGTAGTCCGTTATGCAGTGTGTGAGTCCTTCTATATCTTCTCCATACGAATCCTGCAAAACTTCCCATGCGGTTGTGTCAAAACAATCCCTCAGAGCCTCATCACTCTCCTCGGACCATATCCTCACTGTGCGGGTGACAGCTGGTTCTCTACGTACAAGTGGCTTGTACACAGGTCGGAGATGTACTAGGTTGTGATCCGATCTTCCCAGGGGCGGTAGGGCTGATGAGTTATATGCCTCCCTCACGTTGGCAAAGAACAAGTCCAGTGTTTTGTTGTCTCTTGTGTGGCAGGTTACATACTGTGTGAAACTGGGAAGTGTGGATGATGGAGAGGCGTGGTTGAAATCGCCAGACACAAGAAGGAGGGCCTGGGGGTGCTGAGACTGTAACTGGCTCAGCGTGGCTTGTAGGACCTCGCAGGCAGCGTCAGCTTTCGCAGAGGGGGGGACATATGCAGCTATCACGATGACATGTGATAGTTCCCTTGGTAGATAGAAAGGTCTCATGCTCACAGCTAATAAATAGTTCAATGTCCTTACAGCAAGTTTGCTCCTTAATCACAATGTGCCTAGGATTGCACCATCTATTATTCACAAACATTGCCAGCCCCCCTCCTTTCCTCTTACCGCTCTCCCTTGTCCTGTCTGCCCGAAGGAGTTTAAAACCATCCAAGGAGACCAGAGAGTCAGGAGTAACTTCAGTGAGCCAAGTCTCTGTAAGTAGCATCATGCTGCACACCCGAAACTCCTGATGATGCCTGGTGAGCGCTGTTAGTTCATCCATCTTGTTTGCAAGAGTTCTCACATTGCCCATAATGATGGAGGGAACAGTTGGTCGGTAACGCCTCTTTTTAATCCTCTGAAGAGTTCCTGCTCTGCAGCCCCTCCCCCGCTTTTTCTTTCTCCAGAGTTCTTGGGGGATAGGTGGGCAAATGGTATGCAGTCCTGTTGTTGTGACTCTAAGCTGCAGTAATTTCTCTCTTGTGTAGACAAAAGAAATGCCTGCAGACACAAGAGTCCCCATTTCAGCAGGACAAAAAGACAGATAAAAACAAAAAAAAAAGTATCACAAAGGTCCAATTCCAAGTCTTTGTTTCTTCATTTCTTCATAGTGTAAAGTCCATTAAGTATAGAGATAAAAAACAGACAGAGAAAGAAAAAATAAGAGAGAGAGAGTCTCAGAGCTGCCTAACAGGCAGCCACTTCAGCGGCGCCATCTTGGAAAAAACATGACATGAGTCAGTGTTAGCCTAATGCAGTTTATGGTAACCTTTACGATATCCATACTGTATATGGCTTAATTCTAAACCAAAGAGAATTACTGGGATCATGAGATGTATATGCTACATATGGAGTTGTTTGCATAGAACCTTTGATGTGCCATAATGAGAGTCCAAGGATATCTTATTAACCATGAGATATTTTCACTGTGCAGTGCCTCCTATATTATGTACAGTGGGGAAAAAATGTATTTAGTCAGCCACCAATTGTGCAAGTTCTCCCACTTAAAAAGATGAGAGAGGCCTGTAATTGACATCATAGGTAGACCTCAACTATGAGAGACAAAATGAGAAAACATATCTAGAAAATCACATGGTCTGATTTTTAAAGAATTTATTTGCAAATTATGGTTGAAAATAAGTATTTGGTCACCTATAAACAAGCAAGATTTCTGGCTCTCACAGACCTGTAATTTCTTCTTTAAGAGGCTCCTCTGTCCTCCACTCATTACCTGTATTGACATTGTTATCAGTATAAAAGACACCTGTCCACAACCTCAAACAGCCACACTCCAAACTCCACTATGGTGAAGACCAAAGAGCTGTGGAAGGACACCAGAAACAAAATTGTAGACCTGCACCAGGCTGGGAAGACTGAATCTGCAATAGGCAAGCAGCTTGGTGTGAAGAAATCAACTGTGGGAGCAACAGTTAGAAAATGGAAGACATACAAGACCACTGATAATCTCCCTCGATCAGGGACTCCACGCAAGATCTCACCCCGTGGGGTCAGAATGATCACAAGAACGGTGAGCAAAAATCCCAGAACCACACAGGAGCACCTAGTGAATGACCTGCAGAAAGCTGGGACTAACGTAACAAAGGCTCCCGTCAGTAACACACTATGCCGCCAGGGACTCAGATCCTGCAGTGCCAGACGTGTCCCCCTGCTTAAGCCAGTACATATCCGGACCCATCTGAAGTTTGTTAGAGAGCATTTGGATGTTCCAGAAGAGTATTGGGAGAATGTCATATGGTCAGATGACACCAAAGTACTGTAGAACTGTTTGGTAGAAACACAACTTGTCGTGTTTGGAGGAGAGTGACTGCTGAGTTGCATCCAAAGAACACCATACCTACTGTGAAGCATGGGGGTGGCAACATCATGCTTTGGGGCTGTTTCTCTGCAAAGGGACCAGGACGACTGATCCGTGTACATGAAAGAATGAATGGGGCCATGTATCGTGAGATTTTGAGTGCAAACCTCCTTCCATCAGCAAAGGCATTGAAGATGAAACGTGGCTGGCTCTTTCAGGATAACAATGATCCCAAGCACACCGCCAGGGGAACGAAGGAGTGGCTTCGTAAGAAGCATTTAAAGGTTTTGGAGTAGCCTAGCCAGTCTCCAGATCTCAACCCCATAGAAAACCTTTGGAGGGAGTTGAAAGTCCACGTTGCCCAGCGACAGCCCCAAAACATCACTGCTCTAGAGGAGATCTGAATGGAGGAATGGGCCAACATACCAGAAACAGTGTGTGCCAACCTTGTGAAGACTTACAGAAAACGTTTGACCTCTGTCATTGCCAACAAAGGATATATAACAAAGTATTGAGATGAACTTTTGTTATTGACCAAATACTTATTTTCCACTATAATTTGCAAATAAATTCTTTAAAAATCAGACAATGTGATTTTCTAGATATGTTTTCTCATTTTGTCTCTCATAGTTGAGGTCTACCTATGATGACAATTACAGGCCTCTCATCTTTTTAAGTGGGAGAACTTGCACAATTGGTGGCTGACTAAATACTTTTTTTTCTCCCCACTGTACTGTATATTGAATACAATTCTGTTATTTTCCATTCTGTATGATCTAATAGAACAAAATAAGCTGCATTAACACCCTAATGACTAATGATTAATATATCTATCATAATGATCTTATGAAGACTGCCCACTGTATTCATAAAATCATGACAGAAATGTGCCAGCTGCAACTGCTAGGATCGGAGATAATTCTGATCCCAGCAGTTTAACCCCTCCTTCTGGCTGGTCACCTCTTTCTGGGCAGCCAGGTCCTAACAAAGGCCTCCAGGTCTGGCACCAGTACCTAATAAAAGTTGGGCCTACTAGTTTGCCTGCCAGTGTACCGCTGACAGGCGATAATGCCTTGGAATACTATGTGCCCCAAAAATGGCTATTTTCCATAGAAAAATATAAATAGTGATGAAAGGTAGCAATTCTAAACAGTGTCAAAAACGTAAAGGACAATGACAGATAGCTTTTTATTCGAAGTCTCTCACAAAAAATGAATGAGAGCTTAATAAAATATTATTATTAATATTAATAATAATAATAATAATAATAATAATAATAATAATAAATTCTGCATTTAAATGATAAAAGAAACATCTTTGCAGAGGGCCTTCATTACAAACTTCCTGTTGTTTAGTGCCCACAGCTCCTATGTTGACCTATCTATCTCCATGGTAACTGGCTACAAACACACTGTGGGGGAGGTATAAAAACTGTCTAAAAGAAAGCATGTCTCTGTTGCTAATAGCAATATGTTGCATTTTTCTAGAGCACTAAAAGAAATAAAAATAGTGTTCCGTTTGGTTGCTATGAACAAAAATGACATTTTTTTGTTAGATAGCTTCAGAAATCTTATCCTACATATTCTGCAGTCATACTTCTTCCCATATGTCTCCTATTTGTTGGTACCATTCATTTGTTAGGTAAGTAAGAAGTGATGGAGACATGGAAGAAAGAATGACTCCATGATAATACTACACAGGGTATGTTTTCATCTGTCTGTTACCCTGTAGATTCATTGTTCTATATAAGAGCTGTAGAAGCAAAACAATAAGAAATTTGTAATGAAGACATGTTATGTAATAAAGTTGTTTGAGGCCAAGGCCACACATTGCTGAAAAACTGAGTTCTTATGTTGCATATTTTGCTGCTTTTTTTTTTTTGAGCCAAAGCCAAGAGTAGCTTCAAAAGAAATGGAAAATATACAGAAATCACTTATACTTCTTCCTTCTGCTAGATCTCCTGGCTTTGTCTCAAAAAACTACAGCAAAATCTGCAACAAGAAATACAGATTTTCTGTGATGTCTGGCATCAGCCTAGGTGGGGTTTATTCAGCCTTTTTTTTATGACTTAAGCCAGAAGTGGATTCAAAACAAGTGGGAAATATGAAGGAGGACATAATAATTCTTCTTCCTGGTGGATTCATTTCTGGCTTTGTCTCAAAAAATTGCAGTTTTTTTTCTCCCAAAAAATTGGGGTTTGTGAAACCACCCTAACAGGAACATGCATAAGCAAAAACAAACCCCTAACAAGGCCGTGTGCTTGGCCGTCTTAAAGTGAGCTCTCAGAGGCTCACTTTAAGACAGTATAATATATACTAGAAAATGATGTTACTACACGTACTTGGGTAGCTCTCCAAAACCCGGTAAATAGAAAACACAATGGTTGAATCAAATGTCTGTGTTTGGTCAGGAATTAGTAAAAACTAAATCACTACTAGAAAAACTAAAATTTCTACACCTCCATGTCTATTGGCATAGGTTGCACAGATCCACGTGTAGCTTCACTTACCTCTGTTAGATTCCTTTGCTCCTTCAGGAATTGGTTGGTCACATATTGTGGAGCAGTCATTAAATCCGAGAGGCAAAGAGAATAAAATGGATCATTTTTATACAAAAAAGCCAATGACACTCCAGGGTTAGAATCCATACTCAATCTGTAAATAGTAAAGTCCTGCAATTCTGAGTTAGTAATATGAGTTAACTGCAGAGTGTGTATTGCTGGAAGTGCAGTCCTTCGTCTAAGGTTTCAACTTGTTTATGGGAGGGATGTGCGAAATTCTATCTGCTTTGGTCTGAACCACTTCAATTTTACATCACCTACCAGGAAAGTCTTAGTAGATTTGGCTATTCCCATTAGCCAAACATTTACTCAGCCTTTGGGAGGTAAAGCAATCATCTAAGTGCAGCGAAGCAAGGGATCTGATTACTTTCTGTGTAGTGCTGGAAAGGACCTCAGACAATTCACAACTTACAGCCGAGAATGACATTCCTGCTGTCCATGCCTCGCATCAGATGCTTTCACAGCCACCTTGGCATTATAAGTTGAACACGATACTTGTTGCACTAAATATTAATCAGCCTGCCCTATGCGTTAAAGCCTTTAGCTATGTGTTGCTTGTAGAAACTGTAGTATGGTGACTGGTTAATGAATGTGCACTCTACATGACGAGAGTCATTCCTTTCATGAATCAGTGAGCTGAGTAGGGGAGATATTTACTCTTATCTTATCCTGTATATAGTTACACATGGCAGCCAGATACATTAAAGAGACATTTCTGTAGACATATGCACCATACCACCCAGGACTGCATATTAATTCTTCTTTTCCATGGGACAAAGAACAGTAACATTAAGGTTCCTTGCCTAGGAGCATTTTGTTGGCAGTAAACAGTATTTTCAGTATATACCTACAATGGAAGGCTTCAACATACAGGTACACAGTGGCATACGGCACCCACCCCCATTGTTTAACTAGACATATACCAAACAATAAATGGTCTTGTTTTTGGTCTTCTAGACTTTAACTTAGAAGCATGACGATGCATACCATCCCGACATTGGCAAAAAAACAAACCTTTTTTGGCTTCCATTGAATGAATGGAGCCCAATGGTTATGTTTAAGGCTAAGTTCCCATGCCACTTTTTTTGTTGCAGATTTTGTTGTAGTTTTTTGAGCCAATCCAGTACTGGATTGAGCAGAAGGGAGACATTTAAGAATCTTCCTATATATTTCCCAATTGTAGCTACTCTTGGCTTTGGCTCAAAAAAACACAGCAAAATCTGCAACAAAAAAAAGCTGTGTTTCCACAACATTCAGGCCTTACCCTAAGGCTAAGGCCCTACATGATTTCCCGCAGCAAAAAAAGGTTTCCTCTGCGGACTTTCTACTTTAATTATACCTATAGGGAAACCACTGGCTATCCCCAACACCCAGTCCCTGCACTGATCAGCTATTGCGCTATACAGTGTACAGAGTTGTAAGCAGGGGGGTACGTACATTGTATAGTGGTCGTGTGACATTAGTGCAGCTCTACGTCACTGGGAGCTTGGCTGAAGTAACATCAAACAAACAATATACAACACAGAGAGCCCTCTGCATCTGGCTTCATACATTGTATAGTACCGGGTCCAGAAGCAGTCTGAAACTGCTGATCGGTGAGGGGACCAGGTGTCCGCTCCCTGCCAATTATACATTGATGGCTTATCGTGAGGAGACCATTGAAAAAAGTCCTCAAAACCCCTTTAATGTTAAATAACTTTTATTATAACAAGTGCGGAGCCAATGCATTATGAGGCCAGACTGGTCTCTTCCACAGGGTATAATTGTCAAAAGGAAGAAACCAATCTAGTCTTGTTGGCTTCACACTTATAAAAAAAAAAAGCTATTTAACTCCCAATCATCTGGAATTTTCAATTTAGCAGCACCACTAAGCAAGGCCCTTCACTGATTCAGACAAGGAGTTTCTTTATTTCTATAATGTGGCATCTGATGGAAGATACACCAATGAATTGTTACAAAAAAAACTCTCTGCATGAAGTCTATGGTCTACAGTATGGTCCCACAGATATCTTTGGTTGCTGTATTACACTCTGTACCAGAGGCGTAGCCTGAAGCTCCTGGGTCCAAATGCAAAGTCTGCATTAGGACCCCTGCCTACCTTGTGCCATTTAGAATAGTGGCATACTTTATGTGGCAGTGGACCTTTGCGGCCCCCTAGTGGTCCAGGGCCTGGTAGCAACAGCTACAACTGCACCCCCTAAAGCCACGCTCCTGCTCTGTACAGTAGCTGTAGGGAACAATAATATGACAATAAAGAATTAATAGTATAATATACAGTGTTAACAGTATAAGGTGTTATTGTTTTAGTGCTGTAGTATTATATTCACTAGTGGTCTCCCATTTTTGGCTCTACAGCTGTTGAGACGCTACAGCTCTCAACATGCAGCCAAGTACAACCTTTATTGTGATGCGGAAAGCAGTGCAACTATTGAGTTTTGATCATTCTTCCACTGGGCACCATTAACCTTAAAGAGGACCTTTCATGTCCCCTGCAATTTGACATATTTTATACTACTGCAAATTTTAGAGCGCGCCAAATTCATTGCAATTTCAGTTTTGCAGGTATCTGCCTGGATGTCAGAGATCAGAGATATATTACTGATATCACTACACTGCCAGAGGGGCCAGCCTAATAGTTCAGCATCATCACTGGGTAGTAAGGAATGCTACCTTGACGGTACCCTTCTATAGATTTGTACTATAAAGAGGGGCATTCGTCACTGGCTCCTCTAACAGTATAGTGATATCATTAACCAAAACTAACGCCACCAATATCTTGTATGGCCACCAGTATGGCACTGGTGCTCATACCTGCACAACTAACAGTGTGCTAAATTCGGCACAATTTCAGCTTTGCAGTAGTATATAGTATTTCACATTGTAGAGGAAATGAAAGCTCCTCTATAAGGATAATGGCCTTGTTTTGCACCTGTCAAATAATGAGAAAGTTTGTGTCACGGCAACATGCACCATGCCCAGTGGAAGAATGATGACTCCATAGTTTCACTGCTTTCCATGTCACAAAAAGGTTGCCAGAGCATCATATATCAAAAGCATCTCAGAGAAACTAGCCTTCATGCTCAAAAGTTTAATGTTTTTAAGGTGTACTGGCTACTATGTGCCCCCATCATACAGTTCTTTCTTGCTTGTCAAATTTCTTCATACAATCTATAATTTTAAGAATTAGGAATTATGTGAATTAATATATGTGGACTTGCTCTTCACTACTCAAAAAAGTCCCAGAGTATTAGGAAGCCATAAAATCCTAGATACTGTTATCACTGGCAACAACCAGACAGCAGATTTAGAGGAAGCTTAGGAGGCTACTTTGAAAAAAACACGTTCTGTGAAAGTCAGGGCTGGATCTCATTTCACCTAATAAAAAGCAGTGATAATAATTGATGAGCCTGGATAAGGAGATAATGTTCCGTTGATAGTGACAATGACGTTCTTGTGTTTTGACAATAGTTTATTTATAAGCGACAATTGAGCTGCTGAAAGAGACTTTATGGGAAAATCTCATCGTAAAGCTTCACTGAGCCCTTTTATAAAAATGGGAAGATGAACAAACAATTGGAACAAGGAGTCCTTCTTTGTGGAGATGATTATATCAGACTTGTATATTGCTGTAAAGTGCAGTAAAATGTGTCACCGTTGGCATCATAGATAGGAGAGTTGGCTTATCTTTGGTATGAAGCAGCTTTATGGATAAATGTAATGTCTGTAGAGCAGTCCATGTTTGATGGATTATACACAGAACCAATGAACTGAATAGGACCATATACAGTTGTGGCCTAAGGTTTTGTGGCTGACAAATTTTGGTTTTCACATAGTTTGCTGCTTCAGTGTTTTAGTCAAGTGTTTCTATTGTATAGCTGAAGTACTATTGTGAGCATTTCATAAGTTTTTAAACTTTTACTGACATATATATATATATATATATATATATATATATATATAAAGCTTATGCAAACTGAAAACCTCAGGACCTTTCTACTGCTCCACATTCAACCTGAGCGCAGCCGGGCTCAATGTAGGTAAAACTGGTGGTGGTCGGTGCTCCCATTCACTTCAATGGGAGCTCCAGAGATAGCAAAAGTACAGCACTCGGCTATCTGCAATGCACCAATTGAAGTGAATGGGAGAACAGACCACCAGCACTCCCGCCCAAATTCAGCCTGGCTGACCTCATGTTAATTGTAGAGCTGGAGAAATGTCCTGCGGTCTTCAGTTCGTGGGATGACCCCATTAATATTTACAGTGCTGACCCCAATGTTTAAAGACTCATTATTCTTCAGGATGTCCCAAACAGTATAAAGGGAGCTTCAACAGACAAATTGAATGTCAGTCTGGCCTTGATGTTTTCCTTGCAGAAAAGTGGCTTCTGGAAGAATGACTATCTACAGAAGAAAAGGTGAGCGCTACCATCATGTGTCATGCGAACAGTAAAACATCCCGAGACCATTCATGTGTGGGTTGCTTTTCATCCAAGGGAGTGAGTTCACTCACACTTTTGCCTAATCACACTGGCATGAATAAAGAATGGTATGTAAACATCCTCCAAAAGTAACTTCTTCCAACCATCCAAGAGCAATTTGGTGATCCTTTTTTTCCAGCATAATGGAGCAGCAAGTCACCAGGCAAAAGTGATAACTAACGCTAGGTTCACACCTGCATTCGGGTTTCCGTTCAGGGGTCCGCTTGGGGATCTCCCAAACAGAAACCTAATCCACTTAAAAAAGCAGTTTACCAACGAAACCCGCGGACCCCATTGACTATAATGGGGTCCACTGGGTTTCTGCCTGGTTTCTGCCCGAAAGGGGCGAAAAATTTAGAGAGAAAAGCACTGCATGTAGCGCTTTTCTCTCCGCATTTTTTTAACGGGTTCAGTGACGGAAACCCGAACGGAGTTTAAGCGCTGGTGTGAACCCAGCCTAAGTGGCCCAGTGAAGAAAACATTGAAATTTTGGGCCCATGACCAGGAAACTTCCCATATCTACATCTCATTGAGAACCTGTTGTCAATCTCCATAAGCACCGATTAGGTTGCCATCAGTCAGTATTTGACCTAGAAGCAGAAAGACAGAATATCAGGGCAAATTGCAGAAGTCTTGCAAAAAAAAAAAAGCCAGCATTGTAAATATTGAGACTTTGCATAAACTTGATATATTTATCAACAGAACGTTAAAAACTTATGAAAAGCTTACAATTTTTGGCCACAACCGTACATCCACTGTCCTTGTGGAAAAATGTATAAAATGAATTAAAAGTTGGAAAATAGAGCAATACAAATGGAGAACAGTACATAAGTAAGGCAAGGTGTCGGGTTGGCAACAAAGTGCAATCGTTGAAGGGAGTCTGCCAGCAGGAAAATCGGTATCAAATTAATGACTGTACCTTGCAAGGCTGCTTCTACACTTTCCAAAGATAGATTTCTTATTCCGCATTGCAGCTGCTCTTTATGAAAATCAGGATTTTATTCTTATGCAAATTAGCTGAAAAGTGCTTTAGGGGTGTTTCTTCTCCTATTGGGGTTTCACACTGCAGTTACAGGTGGTTATGATTACATAGCTCTGTAATATAGGGAAGTAAGAGGCTACAAAATTTCTTGTAGTGTGCTGTCAAGAATCCATGTGATCAAACTAATAAGTTAAATACACAAAAACATAATCCATATAAACTGATTAAGACAATTTTACAAAATAATATAATATATATAAATCTTTATTACAAAAAGCAAACTATCTTTAACAACAAGAATTAAAAACATAAAAAAAAAAAGTACAACTCATTTTAGCAAAAAACAAATGGGCTGTGGTTATGGCAAACCATACCATAACCTCCCCAAACATCCAAACATATATGATGGATACCACTGTGCATCAATATATGTATACAAAATCACACACGATCAAGCATCAAAGGTAACCTATACAATATACACATGAATAAACCTGAAAATCCATCCTATAAAGATGCTATATAAATGAACACAGTGGCAAAAAACACATAAAGGTACATCTCAATAAATTAGAATATCTTTGAAACGTTTTTTTATTTCAGTAATTAAATTAAAAAAGCGACCTCCTATATTTTCTAGATTCTTTACACACAGAGTGTTCTATTTCAAGTGTTTTATTTCTGTAAATGTTGATTATGGATTACAGGTAATGAAAACTCAAATCTAAGAAAATTAGAATATTGTAAAAAAGTTCAGTATTGTAAATTCAATGTGTCACCTGCCAAGGTTTCCTAAGCCTTTAAATGGTCCCTCAATCTGGTTCAGTAGGAAACACAATCATGGAAGACGCTGATTATGAATTGTATTACTGAAATACTGAAATGAATGAACGTTTCAAAGATATTCTAATTTATTGAGATGCACCTGTACTGCTGAGACAGGTATAATCCCCATATGTATTGCCACATGCCATGACTTCCTCAGGGGTGATAATGGTGTCAGGGATCACACAAATACATAAGGATCAATTACAATAATTATCTCCATGTGTCCTGGGGCCTTCCCTAGAATAACGCATTGTATTATACCCTCATTTATAATAGGGGCACTTAGGCTGTCTTCAGCCTTGAAACTTAATGAGGAAAGAGGAATGGAGTTAAGAAGAGGGGTGATCGCGGAGGGACAAGGTCCTCTCAGCTCCAGGTATAACTTAGTATAATATTGAGGAAAGTATCATATATATGGTTGGGGTTGGATGTAAGGAGAGCAGATTTCAACTGTATACTATGGACACGGTTGATATTTTGCTGTTGACAGAGCATTGTGATAAAAGTTTATTAGGCTTATTACCCCACTTATAACAAGTGTCATGAGTCTAGCTTAGGGTCTTTTCAGTATGGTCCAATTGGATGCAGTCCTATTGGACCATACTGAAAAGTCCCTAAGCTAGACTCATGCCACTTGTTATAAATGAGCTTATGTCTCTGTCAACCTTATGAAGATAAAGAGGTTGAGCTTATTAGTTAGCTCTAGCCAGCCTAAGTTATTTAGATTCCAACATGTCTTGGTCCCTGGTCCTTTCCTTTTTCATATGGAAGGCTAAATAAATTAGTTTGCCCCTCAACACAGTCTTGTGGGCAAGTCAAACCCAACCACAGTCCACTGCACAGGTGGAATTTTCCCTGAAGTAGTTAGCCATCACCTGCTATATAATCTTATAATCTGTGGTCTAGTGAGAATTGTTCATATGCCATCTAAACAGGGCAGGAAACTTAAGGTCCATATCAAATTCAACCAGAACAATGTCACAGTCATTTTCTAAAGACTGAAAATAGCACATTTCAGTGTGCAGTCTGATCTACATTGTGAAAGATCCTCAGTGCGCCAACACCGCTTTGGCCCACACCTGAGACTTCTTTAATAAAAACCACACTCACCGCCAGTGAGTGTTGGGTTCACAAGATAATACAAGACAAGCTTTCTAAATTTTGTATATTTATTAACCCCTAAATGGGTCGGTATTAAAATCTAACACATGCAGTTCAGAACAGATATGCAGATATATACAAGCATTAACAGTTACTAGTTACAATATACAGCACATAAAATAAAAAGGGAATAAAAGTGAAATAATTACTTTACCACACATATCCTTGATGTGGCTCTATAATCCAACACTCACACATGCCCTGGCATGTGGGGATAACCAGTGGAGGCTCCTAGCAGCAGCATCAACACAGCATTCCAGCCAGCAACTCCAGCATCTCAGCAACTCATCACAGTAGCATCTCTCCCACTGCCCCCTACCTCATCTTATCTACCCTTTATGCCACCACCCAGAATGAGGTCACCGGCGACAGCAAGTCTGATTGACTAACGCACTCAAGTCAAGATTCTTTGTAAGAAGATGGGATTAAGTGGAATGACACAATGCCGTCTATATGTTATCAACCATGTCTGATCTAACAGCCTAGGCTAAATAATACATGTGTATTTGATCACCAAGGGGCTATGTAGGAATTCAATGGAGCCATTCTGGGATGAGTACAAAGCCCTATTGTTACATTGTTGCCACTACTGACAACATACACCTGGGATTAGAGCTACGCACAGCTAGATTAAATGGAATTAAGAGAGAGATACGCTACCCAGAGATCAAAATACATCTTTGAGTTATAGCCATATTTAAGTGGAATCATCACACCTCCCCCTTTAGAGCGTGCACGGAGGAAGGCGGATCCGGCGATCACCTTCCGCAGGCACCTTAGTGGCCTGACCGCGATACCCTTCTTCACTCTAGTCTGACTAGGGACACTTCTAAGGCTCAGGCCCTGAGCCACGTACACTTGGCTACCTCCTGCCTGTTCTGGGTCCGCTTTCTGAGTGCTGGCATCCCGTGGAGCCACACTCATGACCCCAGGTCTTTGGGATACCAGTTCAGAGACCCCATCCCGGCGGTCTCTCAGGGTCTCTCTCACACTAGCCGCTAGTTGGGAGGGTTCTAGGGGATTCTGCACCTCCCCCTTTGCTTCCAAACCTAGGGGCACCTCTGGTTCTGGCACAGGTATGTTTGGACCCTGTCCTCCCTCCCAGAAGCCTTGCCCCTTTGGGCCTCCACCCTGTTCCTCCTGTACTTGGGTGGGTGATGGTGATACCTTGGACAAATGACTGAGATCATGCTTCCCCAAACCATCCCCCCACAATACTTTGACAGGTAATACATTTGACATACCCCCTTCTTGGATCACACCTTCAGTACCCCATGCCATCTGCACTTGGGCCATGGGTACTCCTGGAATAGAACTGGACAGAAGAGACGTGTAGGTCTCATACCGGCCGGACTCCTCCGGCTTCAAGGGAGTGAGGCTAGTCATGGCGGTCTCAGCACCGACTTCAGGTGGTGTAGGCAACGGTTCAAGGGTCGGAACGCCCTCCACCCTTGTAGCACTCTGGCTGCGGGCTAGCACCGCACTACCAGCAGTCCGTCCCTCACCTGGATCGGCCATGAGATCCCCATAGCCTACCTGACCACCTGACACATGGCCAGCAGTTGGGTGCTTATCGGATGCACTGGGCGAAATAGTAGAAGTCGCTTCCAGTGACTCAGTAGAGCTACCCTGTACACTTTCACAACAAGCATTGGCAATTACATTGACAGTACATTCATTAGCAATTGTTAATTCACACCGGGTCTCAATGAGATCTGTGGTAGACATATTAACAAGCTGGGAGGGAGACGCCCCCGCAGATGTGGGTGTGTCTACAGACAAGGTCTCACTGGCTCCTAGCACGGGAGTGAACAAAGCATCAATAACATTTTTGCTGAGCTGGGTTGCAGGAAGCTCATTTGCATATTCCCTGCTCTCAGCTGAAGGCAACTCATTAGCATTTACACTTACTGCCATGGGAAGTATCTCAGAGGGGGGGTTACGGGCCCCCTCTGCAGATATGACAGACACATTATCAACATTAATCATAGACAATTTATCACAGTAAATTGGGGTGCTCCCCACCCCATATTGGGACACCATAGGTCCTAAATCAGTTCCCAACAGTACGTTAGCAGGCAAATCAGTCATTAGTCCCACAGTCCGCATTCCTTTTCCTGTACCCCAGTCCAGATGGACACAAGCCATGGGTACAGTGAAGCGTTCCTGTCCATTTCCCCTCAGGGTTAAAGTTTTCCCAGGGATAATACTGTCTGGGGGGACCAAATCCGGCTGTACCAGCGTAACATCTGCCCCAGTGTCCCGGAATTCCATCACCACTTTGTCCCCCACAGTGACCTGTTGATGGTTAGCATTGGGCCGGGGCCCCTCCCTTGCAACCAGATACACAGATGGGCCGGCCGCTGTAGTTTGGGGAGCAGGGGGGGTCCTAGGGCGGTTGGGGCAGTCTCGTTGTAAATGTCCCATTTGATTACAGGTGTGGCACCGCCTGATCTCTCCCTGGGGCATGGGAAAGGTCCCCGGGGATGCCCAGAGCTCGAGGGGCAGGGGATGTATAGGAACCACCTGGGACAGAGTTTGTCCCACCCCACCTGGAAGCAGGGGGCTGTGGTGACCTCCAGCTTGGTTTAGGATCCCCCGGGACAGATTGTGTCTTACCCCTCCTCCAGC
This sequence comes from Leptodactylus fallax, assembly GCA_947044405.1. Taxonomy (NCBI): domain Eukaryota; kingdom Metazoa; phylum Chordata; class Amphibia; order Anura; family Leptodactylidae; genus Leptodactylus; species Leptodactylus fallax. The sequence goes on from CAMRHE010000019.1 coordinate 9,291,084, forward strand.
CGTTGCTGGCAGGTTTCCACGGCAACTGGTTGGCAACATAACGATCCGCCATTGCTGCGGCTGTTTCAAGGTCCTTGGGCTCTCGGTCCAGGAGGTATTTTTGCACTTCCTCGGTACAAATGGTCAAGAACTGCTCTTGAAGCATGAGGTCTGCAAGGCTTTGTTGTGAGGTGACGGACTTGCCCTCCGTCCACTCCCGGAACCACACGCACAGCTGGGCCGCTGTATCCTCATGGCTCTCTGAAGGCTTTTTCTGCAGGCCCCTGAACTTTCGACGGTATAGCTCCGGCGTGAGTTGGTACCTCCGGATCAACGCTGCTTTAACGGACTCATAGTCCTGGTCAACTGGTAAATTTGCGTAAGTGTCCAGGGCTTTCCCCCCTCAACCGGGGAGCCAGGTAACGGACCCAATCCGTCTGTGGTAGCTGATACTGCTTACACAGTTTCTCAAAGGCCCGCAAGAATGAGTCCAAGTCCCCGTTGGTTTCTAGGATTAGAAAGTCCTCGGATCGGAGCCTTGGTACTTGGGCTTCTGGAGTTTGTGCAGGGGCAGACGGTGCCTGCTGGGAGAGCTCCATCCTTTTGAGCTCAAGCTGATACTGCCGCTCAGCCTGCTGTTCTGCTGCCTCACGATCTGCCTGCCGTTCTCGTTCTGCAGCTTCCTAAAAACAGCATATCACCTGCAGGTATGTGTTAGGGTCACTGGTGCCTACTTGCTGCAGGGCCATTTGCCAGAATGAAGCCATTCCCCCCGCAAGGCTGGGGCTACTGGTCCCTCCTGGTGAAGTAATCCTTGGGACCGGGCTGCTTGCTGCACTTCCTGGCCTAGCCCCAAAATCAGGACTCTGCTCGACCCCCTGCATGGCTGTGGCTGCCTCCATTTCAGCCATACGCTCAGGATCTCCAAAAGCCTGGTTCTGCAGTTCTTGAGCTCTGCTTCTGAGCCCACTAGCCATCCACTGGTACTTGCCAAATAAAAGATAGGATAGAATACAAAGAGTAAGGGAGGGGAACAGCACTGTATCAAACTTTCACTGTATCTTAATGCTTGCTTTAATACCGAGCTTGTCTCATAGGATTACCACAATCCCCAGCGTGGAATCATCACATACATCCCAAACATTTATCTTCCGTGGCTCTTGAAGGCACCATGTCAGATTTAAAAAAAAAAAACAATTATTGGGATGCCAAAACGAGTGTGGTAGTATAATGTTGTACCGTGTTAGCCATTGAAAGTAGTGGAAGAGTGAAGAAATCAGGCGATACCTTTTAGAGGCTGAGTATATTTATAAGTAAGCTTTCAGAAGTGCAAGCTTCCTTCATCAGACATGGTGTTATACAAGAACTGAAAATTCACAGATTTTTATACACATGGTCTTCAAAGGATTTTAGAGTCCTTAAAAAAACCCAAAACAAAATGCAATCTAAGTAGAGAAGTTATTTACAACCGGTCAAAAAACAATCTGGAAAGTTGTGGTGCGTGACAGAGGGATCTGTTATCTGTTTGCTATCAGGAGGTGATTTGTGACCCTCACAGTTCATACATAGTGTGACATGAAGCTGGCATGAATATTAAGTCCAAATTGCAGAGTTTTAAACAATGGGACTACAAATTTATGCAAAAATTTAAAACTCTGCAATTTTAACGCAAAATCACGTACATGTACGTGAATAGGTGTGAAGGGGTGTATGGAGAGGGCTCAGGAGATGAGTCCTCTCCATATACGGTGGATGCCAGCTGTATAACACAGCCAGCACCTGCCGCTAACGGCAGCAATCGGTGCCGACACAAAAAATCAATATGGCCAAATGGCTAATTTTTCAACTTTTTGCCTCCTATAAAAAATGGAATAAAAAGTGATCAAACCATCAGACCTTCCCCAAAATGATATCAATAAAAACGCCATTTTGTCCCACATAAGAAGACTCCATACACATAAATATTAAAAAGTTATAGGTGTCACAATATGGTGACACAAATTTTTTTTCTATTTTGCAAATTTAAAATTTTTTTTAAAAGGTATCAAAACATTACAAATACTATATGAATTTGGTATCGCCGTGATTGTACTGACCTGCAGAATACAGGTAACATGTCATTTTTACCATATAGTGAATGCCGTAAAAATTAAACCCATAAGAAATTGACACAAAAACGTTTTTTTTTTCCAATTCCATCTCATTCTGAATTTTTTTTCCCAGTACATTGTACAGGATATTGAATGGTGGCATTACAAAGTACAGTTCTGTGAAATGAAAAATAAAAAAATTATGACTCTTGGAATGGGGGGAGTGAAAAATGGAAATGCAAAAATGAAAATTGGCTGTGGCATGAAGGGGTTAAAATGTGCTATCTTAAGGCTGTGGAAAATGACTGCCATGATATCAGTGCAAACTTGTACTGTATTGAGGTGCTGGTACTTAAGCTGGAGGATCTTGAGAAAAGGTGATAATATACACAATTGGGGTAAATTTAACATAAACAGTCACTGTCCCCCAGACCCCTCCGGAGATTCTCTGGTTCAATAGAATATGTGTATAGCTTTAGGGGATCAGTTATAGTGATCACTTTTTGTGATTATTCCAGTAGGGTAGTAATAGTGATAAAGTTTTTATAATGCTTGATAAAAAAAAATGGAGAAAGTCATTTATTACAAGTTTTTTATTTTCTATTCTAAAGAGTTTTTGGTGTAGGGCATATCGCATTTTTAAACTGAAATCACGAAAAACACCAATGTAGTTGCATTTACAGTGGGGAAAAAAAAGTATTTAGTCAGCCACCAATTGTGCAAGTTCTACCACTTAAAAAGATGAGAGAGGCCTGTAATTAAAATCATAGGTAGACCTCAACGTTGAGAGACAAAATGAGAAAACATATCTTGAAAATCAGTCTGATTTTTAAAGAATTTCTTTGCAAATTATGGTGGAAAATAAGTATTTGGTCACCTACAAACAAGCAAGATTTCTGGCTCTCCCAGACCTGTAGCTTCTTCTTTAAGAAGCTCCTCTGTCCTCCACTCATTACCTGTAGTAATGGCTCCTGTTTTAAATTGTTATCAGTATAAAAGACACTTGTCCACAGCCTCAAACAGTCACACTCCAAACTCCACTATGGTGAAGACCAAAGAGCTGTGGAAGGACACCAGAAACACCTGCACCAGGCTGGGAAGACTGAATCTACAATAGGCAAGCAGCTTGGTGTGAAGAAATCAACTGTGGGAGCAATAATTAGAAAATGGAAGACATACAAGACCACTGATAATCTCCCTCAATCAGGGGCTCCATGCAAGATCTCACCCTGTGGGGTCAAAATGATCACAAGAACGGTGAGCAAAAATCCCAGAACCACATGGGGGACCTAGTGAATGACCTGCAGAAAGCTGGGACTAACGTAACAAAGGCTACCTTCAGTAACACACTACGCCGCCAGGGACTCAGCTTCTGCAGTGCCAGACGTGTCCCCCTGCTTAAGCTTGTACATATCCGGGCCCATCTGAAGTTTGCTAGAGAGCATTTGGATGTTCCAAAAGAGTATTGGGAGAATGTCATATGGTCAGCTGACACTAAAGTAGAACTGTTTGGTAGAAACACAACACGTCATGTTTGGAGGAGAGTGAATGCTGAGTTGCATCCAAAGAACACCATACCTACTGTGAAGCATGGGGGTGGCAACATCATGCTTTGGGGCTGTTTCTCTGCAAAGGGACCAGGACGACTGATCCGTGTACATGAAAGAACGAATGGGGCCATGTATCGTAAGATTTTGAGTGCAAACCTCCTTCCATCAGCAAGGGCATTGAAGATGAAATGTGGCTGGGCCTTTCAGCATAACAATGATCCCAAGCACACCGCCAGGATAACGAAGGAGTGGCTTCGTAAGAAGCTTTTCAAGGTCCTGGAGTGGCCTAGCCAGTCTCCAGATCTCAACCCCATAGAAAACCTTTGGAGGGAGTTGAAAGTTCGTCTTGCCCAGCGACAGCCCCAAAACATCACTGCTCTAGAGGAGATCTGCATGGAGGAATGGGCCAACATACCAGCAACAGTGTGTGCCAACCTTGTGAAAACTTACAGAAAACGTTTGACCTCTGTTATTGCCAACAAAGGATATATAACAAAGTATTGAGATGAACTTTTGTTATTGACCAAATACTTATTTTCCACCATAATTTCCAAATAAATTCTTTAAAAATCAGACAATGTGATTTTCTGGATTCATTTTCCCATTTTGTCTCTCATAGTTGAGGTCTACCAATGATGCCAATTACAGGCCTCTCTCATCTTTTTAAGTAGGAGAACTTGCACAATTGGTGGCTGACTAAATACTTTTTTTCCCCACTGTAATAACAGATCAAGTTGTTGATATCCTAGGGGTCAGAATATTGTTGAAATATAAATGATACTATGATCGCTATCACCTGCACTGATCAGGGCCGCTTTAATCATAGGGCAAAGGGTGCAGTGGCACCGGGCCCACTTAAGCCTATGAGGCCCCACTTGCAAAACAATACCCAACCCACCTAGCCTACTTGTGCGGTACATAACTTCTCTCCTGACTAGGTTGAGCCTATTCCCCCACAACAGTTGGAAGAAAAGGCTGTAGATCCTATTCCAAAGAGACTCTGGCTAGATACACACATTGCCCATGTATATTACTAACATAAGCAAGAAAGACTTGATAAGGCGAACCCTTTCCCGGAGGGTTAAAGACCAACCCTTCCACTGCTCGAATTTCTGGGAGATGTCCTTAAGCTTGCCTTCCCAGTTTTGGAGGGGGTGGTCCCTGGCACTAAATTGAATGCCCAAGATTTTAGCAAACCCCTGGGGTTCTGGAAGGGTGCCCGGGAGAGAAAAAGCAGGCTCTCCCGCTCCCAGCCAGAGGCTCTCACACTTATCCCAGTTGATCTTCAATCCGGACAAATCCAAGTAGTGGTCCACTTCAGACATCACCTATTCAAGCTCCCTCCGCGACAAGACAAAAATGGTGATGTCGTCAGCATACGCTACTGTCCTCAGAAAGTTGCCAGGGACCTCCAGAGCTATCCTGATTCCTGACAACGGTCCCTGATCGATTCGCCTAATAAAGGGGATCGATGGTGAACACATATAGAGGGGGTTCAGCCGACATCCCTGTCGGACACCTGACCCCACCTCAAAAGGGCAACCGACCCAACTATTCACAAGAGTGAAAGACTCAGCCCAGGTGTAAAGGGTCTGGAGCTATCATACTGAGCAAGGATTTCACACTGGAGATATCCTCACGGCTACCCCAAGTCAAGACCACATGTTCAAGTCTCTTCCTCAGGACGGTGTACAGGCGGTACCTGTCCAACAACCTGAGGCTTGAGAGCTGTCGGAAAAACATTGCCATCCTCTTTTTGAATATCTCCCACCACTCAGACTTAATACCTCCGAGATCCAATAAGTCCACCTGGCCCTGAAGAAATTCCTCAAAGGCTGCTTCTCCAAGGAGTGATGAATTCCTCACAGCTGCTTCTCCAAGGAGTGATGAATTCAGCCTCCACAAACCTCTTCCTCTCCGAAAAGAATCTGAAATGGTCAAAGAAAACATAATCAGACAGTGGTCAGAGAATTCCACCTCTACAACGGACACAGGTGTAGAGACAGTTTTCTCCTTCAAAAAAAACATCTAACTACATCTAACACTAGTCCCTCAAAAAAAAAGTGTAACCTGCATGGCCTGAGGAGTACCGAAAGTAGATATCCACCAGGTGAGCCTCACTAACTATATTATTGAGGGCGATGTTATCATAGGGCAGCCTATCTCTGGCCCCTCCCCGGTCTTGGGACCTCGTGATAGTATTGAAGTCCCCACCAAAAATAATTTGTCTGCCCGTAAAAAAGAAAGGCTTAATCCTCATGAAGAGGCATTTGCAGTCCCATTTGGTCTGCGGACCCTAGATGTTTATGAGCCTAAGCTCCTGCCTCCCTATGAGGACTAGGCACCTTCCCATTTCTAATTTGTGTAATCAAATTTTATTGAGATTTTCAATATGTACCAACATAAACAGAAAAGACACAATATAAGAACAGCAAAAGGCGACAGGCCAATGAGCCAACAGAGATATGCAAAGAACAGTGGAGAAAAACGTCAATGTTGAACCAAGAACAAAAGTCTAAGAATACAAGCCTAAATTCTACATATTTCAAAGATAGAACCAGCGGCAAGGTATCACCGCATAGCCAGACATAATTCCCAGAGGTCAGTGCGAGGGCCCCAATGGAAACACGCCAGCCCCAAAGGAGCAAGCAGCCACCACTGGAGACCCAGGCAAGGCACCTGGCAAGAGAACTACTGACAAAAAGAGGGAGGGGAATAGCGAGTAAGGAGGGAAATAACAAACAAACAGACAGGACAGGAGAAAGTAAAGACAGAAGGCGGGGAAGGGGAGAACAGGAAAGAGCAAAGCACCATAGGAGTCAGAGTAGATCAGGAAAAAACTGGAGGACTCAAGAGAAGAAGGTAGAGAAGTCTGCAGATTCCTGGAACAGCACCCACGGCCGCCAGAGGACATCAAACTTAGAGGAGTTAGCAGAATCTTCCGCAACCAGGAACTCCATTTTAACAATGTGGAGAAATTCCTGAAGCCACTCCAACAACGTGGGCGCAACCGTGCTACGCCAGTGTCTGGGGATGACCGATCTGGCAGCCTTGAGGAAGTGTCGCAGGAAGTCTCCCTTCACCCTAGAGATCCTACCCAGTATAACCGAGAGGAGGGCCACCTGAGAAGAGGGGGTCAAAACGCGTCCACTGACCCTAGAGTATAAAGCAAACAGCAGACCAGAAAGGTTGTATAGCCACACACGCCCACCAAATATGTAATATAGAGCCCCTTTCATAACCACAGCGCTGGCAGCAATCAGTGACATCAGGGTAGAATTTATGGAGGATATCTGGACAATGATACTACCGAAATAGAATCTTAAAGTTCTTTTCCTGAGCACTGCATGGCAGAGGCAATTTATGGGCAAACAGGAAAGACCGAGACCAATCAGTGGAATAAAGGCATAACTGGAGGCCTACCTCCCAAGATCTAGTGTAGGAGGGGGGCACCCTGGGTCAGTACCCCTAGGAGGGTGTGGTATAGAATGGAGAGGGTCGGCTCAGGGGTCTTGTCTGCTGGAAGATATTTTCCAGAGCAGTAGGGCTGGAAGAGAGAAGTGAATGTAGGGCGAACTTGCGGAGGAAGGCGAGGAGCTGATTTTATTCTAGCCAGGATAAGGGCCGACCAGGATTGGAGTCTTGCAGCTGCGCAAAGGAAGGGAGGGGACCCGAGCCGACCACCCGACCCAGCCGAACATCATTGTTAACTGAACAACATAAGGCAACCTGGTGGGAACATAGGGTTCCCATTTCTAATTTGATCATCCGTCAGCATGCGACCTTTGTGGTAAAAAGGACTGCCATCCCACAAGAGACCAGTAGGAGGGCCCCCTGATCCACTCCCTCCTAGCTCTATTGATGTCTGCCTAATTTGTGAGCCTGGTCTCTTGCAAAAAGAAAGTATCGGCTTAAACACAGCCGAGAAAATCGAAGGCCGCAAATCTAGCCGTATCTGACTTTATACTGGCCACATTAATAGTGGCCACAGTTAGTTGGGTGAGTGCCGCCATCCAGGATGATTAAATTAGATAGCCTTCTTCTTCCCACACCCCTTCCGTGCCTTCTCCCCTGACGAGTCAGAGGATGATGATCCAATACTTTCTTTAGGGAAGGGGGTCCCTTCTGGAGGGAGACTCAGCGGCTCCCGACAACCCCATCTTCCCCTCTGAATCCTCGCCCAAGGAAGATGAATCCTCACAGTGGATTTGGTAGCGGTTAGGACTAAGCACCAGAGGGAAGTCGACTTTCCTTTCATTGGCCGGGGGGGAGATGTTGATGCCCTCACTTTCCGCAGTGCCCCTCTAAGCTTGACCACCACACCCTCCCCAGCACTTTTGTACTGGGAAGAAGAGTATGAGCCAGCCTCTTCCTCCTTCTGGATCCTCCTCGTCTCCGTTATCAAGACATTGTTGGTTGGTGCCTCAGCGCTAGGATCCCACTGGCTAGGGCTGGCAGCAGCTGGAAGACGCATAACTCCCTCCCTCTGCTCCCTCCTTCTCTCTCGACTCCTTGCCCTGGATGGAGCAGTCTTTACCTTCGGCTTTGGCACATGAGCCGCTTTGCCCCCAACATCCCCTCCCCCACAGAGGTATCCTCCTCATCCACCCTCATGTGGTCACAAAAGGTGTTGGCAAAGGACCGCCAACAAGCCCCAAAAGAGTGACCGAGGTCACCACACCGGTGGCAGTGAATCATGCCACAGGATGCGGGAAGATAGCCCAACCCCCCCCGCACATGGCACATTTCTGCAGCGAACAACTGGTACTAAGGTGCTAGCTTCAGCTGCCCCTAGTAGAAGTTGAGAATACGATCCCTACCAAGGAAGGTCGAGGACGGGATATGGGACACCGAGTTGCCCTGATGTTTCAGTTTGACCATAAAGGTCCAGGCACCCAACCAAATCCCGAATTCGTCCAGGTATTTCTTGGGGAGCTCTACCACCTCCCCATACCTGCTGAGCCAGGTCATTATGCCGCAGCAAGAGAACGACTCATTACAAGTCAAAACGGTCGCCCTCTTCACATCAGTTTGGTGGGACACCGGCCTTATGGCGAAGTCCCACCATCCGGGCTTGTCCTTAACCATTTCATAATTCCCCCAGAAGTTTTCGAGGCCCTCCAGGCGAACAAAGCTGATGTCTAACTCGGGGGAGCCGTGCATGAGCGCGTAGATGTCCCCAGCACGGAAGCCCGTCCAAAACAGGAGCTCAACGACCCTCTTCCTAGGAGGGCAAGGGTTGCTTCCCCCCCACCTGAGACGGACCACGTTCTGACTGCTGACTGCCTCCCGCCCGGCTGTTGGGAGTGAAAAGGTGACTTCTCCTCCTCTCTCTCAGAAGGCTCCCAGTTTGAATCTTTCGATCCAGAAAGAGAGGTCCACCAACTGACCCCCTACATCCATGGTACTCTGCCCTGCCCGCAAAGCTGCCAGGAGGCGCTGTTGCAACTTGCCCGTCCCTAGTTCCTGGAAAATGAAACGAACCACCATTACCGAGGTCCCGGAGTTGGGGATGATGTTACTGTATTGCTAGCAACACCTCCAGGGACACCTGAGTGGCCACTCGGGGCACAGAGCCCCCACCATCAGACCTAGCACCACCAGCAATACCAGAAGCCACAGTAACAACAAGTCCAGCAGTCCCTGCAATACCAGTGGTTCCAGTAGCAGTAACAGCGACATGATCAACAACATTTTCAACAATCCTATCAGTAACAGCAGAAACGACAGCAGCACCGGCAATAACAACATCAACATCAACATCAATATTAGTACCCTTGTTACCTGCATTACCCCTTGCAACCTCCTCACCTCTCTTATCCATACACTCTCTTCTCACTCTCTCCTGCTTCGCTGGGCTGGCCTTTTTCTTGTCTTTCACCTCAGCCTCTACCTCCACATCTACAGCCACCCTGGTCGTCGATGCCAGGGAGTGAGCCTTCTCACGTTCACCCCCTACCTGCAATTGCAGTGAAAGGTTGCTCTACAAAGTATTGATATGGCGGGGGGGGCTGAATACTTTTGCATGTCACACTTTTCAGATTTTTATTTGATTACAATTTTGAAAACCATGTATCATTTTCCTTCCACTTTACAATTATCTGCTACTTTGTGTTGGTCTGTCACTTAACATCTCAATAAAATACATTTAAGTTTGTGGTTGTAAAGTGACAAAATGTGAAAAAGTTCAAGGGGTATGAATACATTTGCAAGCCACTGTATGGTACCACACGGACTGCCCAAACAGTAATACTGCCTTTTCTGCACAGTAACCAATAAGAGTTCAGCTACTACAGACATCATCAACTGTTAGCTCATGATGTGATGTCATAATGCTGTAACTTGTATTCCACACACACAGTGCACCTGCTGCAGTCATGTCCTGACTGCACAGAGATGCGCACCCTTCAGCTGCAGCTCCTGTGATCCAACCAAATTTACATACAATGGTAGCTGATATACCCCAAGATATACTTAGAAAAGCAGGGTAAGTAAACTAAAGAATATCAAATAGGTTCATGGGATGTAGCTAAGTGGGGCTGACAGTTCATGTGCCCAGGCTAGTGGCTGTTAGATAGACGATGGGGGCAAAAACCAATAGTCTCTTGTTCAGAATATTTAGATAGAGGTTTAGGGAGGTGGAACTCACCTTTAGCCTAGGTGCACAAACACTTAGATACAACCGCTTCCTCCCAAAAGGCCAGCAGTTGAACCCTACAGATGTGACCACTGGTCATTCACATGAGGCATATGGATAGTGGTTGTCCTGATGAGTCCTAACACCCTTACTGGTTCTTCCTTGTATCCATGTTTATGGCTTCAAATTTACCAGTAACCAGTGCCAACATTTTGTAACTAAGTGAAACATTTTCTACAGAATGTCAAAAGTGTAAATACTGGTGTAATAAAATGCGCTTGTGCTATAGCAGCCAATCAGGATCCAGCTTTACTTATTCAAGGCAGGTTTTTAGATAAAGCAGTGGTCTAACTGGTTGCTATGACAATAATGGAAGTCTTTATTGCAACAGTGTGGCATAATAGATACATGTGGTTCCGAACCTAACCAGTATAATAGCTATATATAACATATTTGTATAATATAACCCAGGGGCGTAACTAGCAAAGACTTAGCCCCCCAGCAAACTTTTGACTTGGTGCCCCCCTCACAGCATAGTGCACCTTTTCTTGGCCCCCACACAGTATAATGCTCCATTTACACAAACTATAATGTCCCAAAGTGGCCTCCACACAGTATAATGTCCCATAGTGGCCCCTCCACACTGTATAATGTCCTACAGTGGCCCATGCACACAGTATTATCTCCCACAGCCGCCCCTGCACACAGTATTATTTCCCACAGCGGCCCCTCCACACAGCATTATGTCCACAGCGGCCCCTGCACACAGTATTATGTCCCATAGTGACCACTGCACATAGTATTAGGTCCCACTGTGGCCCCTGCACACAGTATTAAGTCCCATTGTGGCCCCTGCACACAGTGTTATGCCCCATAGTGGATCACCCATGAGCAATTAATTATTATACTCTGGGGTCTTTTCAGACCCATCCCCCGACTGTTGGCACAGAAGTCACATGGACCAGGCCGGCGTTGTGACCCATAATGACGCCAGCCTGGTCCATGTCATGTCTGGGACGTCATCAAAGAGGCCCGAAGACTGCCTGGAAAATGCCTCCCCTGAGCCTCCAATCATTATACTCTGGGGTCTGAAAAGACCCCAGACTATAATAGCAGTATTTGTTGGAGTTTGTCCAAGAAATACTCTTGCCTTGGGCCTGCGACCTCACTTACCGATCCCCGCTCCTGCTGACAGCCGCCTCTGCTTCCCCTTCTGCCCTCCAGGGGGCCCCAGCGATATGATATGGGATGCTGAGGCAGCCGTGAGCAGGAGCGGGGATCGGTAAGTAAATAGGGGATGCCAGCAGGTAATGGCCTATTAAAAAAAAAAAAAGCATCCCGGGCCCTGTGACAGCTGTAACAGCTGTATAGAGTAACATACAAAATTATAACAAACTATAAGTAAAATTGTAACCAGTAATTATGTATTTCAGATAATCACAAGGATGGGATGTAAATAAAGTCAGTAGGATACATGAGATACACTAGTGGACAAGAACACAGAAAACTCACTACAGAAAGTGACCTAAGTAAAGGTTTCAGAAGGCTGTCTCGGACAGTCACTGTGGTGACGTTTGGAAAGGCTGCCTCAGACAGTAACTGCGGTGGCATATGGGGAGGCTGAGTCACTGAGGTGATGTTTGAGAAGGCTGTCTCGGACAGTCACTGCAGTGACATTTGGGAAGGCTGTCTCGGACGGTCACTGTGTTGACATTTGGGAAGGCTGCCTCAGACAGTCACTGCGGTGGCGTTTGGGGAGGCTGTCTCGGACAGTCACTGCATAGATGTTTGGGAAGGTTGTCTAGGACAGTCAATGTGGTGACATTTTGGAAGGCTGTCTCGGACAGTCAGTGTGGTGACAGTTGGGAAGTTTATCTCGGACAGTCACTGAGGTGACGTTTGGGAAAGTTGTCTCGGACAGACACTGAGGAGGCGTTTGGGAAGGCTGTCTCATGACTGTCACTGTGGTGACAATTTGGAAGTTTGACTCGGACAGTCACTGAGATGGCATTTCAGAAGCCTGTCTCGGACAGTCACTGAGGTGGTGTTTGAGAAGGCTGTCTTGGACAGTCACTGAGGTGGTGTTTGGGAAGGCTGTCTTGGACAGACACTGCGGAGGCGTTTGGGAAGGCTGTCTTGGACAGTTACTTTTATGATGGGGAAGTTTGTCTCGGACAGTCACTGAGGTGATGTTTGGGAAAGGCTGTCTCGGACAGACACTGTGGAGGCGTTTGGGAAGGCTGTCTTGGACAGTCATTACGGTGACGTTTGGGAAGGCTGTCTCAGACAGTCACTGCAGTGGCGTTTGGAGAGGCTGTCTCGGAAAGTCGCTACGGTGACATTTGGGAAGGCTGTCTCAGACAGTCACTGAGGTGGCGTTTGGGAAGGCTGTCTTGAACAGTCACTGCAGTGACATTTGGGAAAGATGTCTCGGAGAGACACTGTGGAGGCGTTTGGGAAGGCTGTCTCGGACAGTCACTGTGGTGATGATTGGGAAGTTTGTCTCGGACAGTCACTGAGGTGGCGTTTTGGAAGCCTGTCTTGGACAGTCACTGTGGAGGCGTTTGGGAAGGCTGTCTCGGAAAGTCACTATGGTGACATTTGGGAAGGGTGTCTCGGACAGTCACTGCGGTGGCGTTTGGAGAGGCAGTCTCGGAAAGTCATTATGGTGACATTTGGGAAGGGTGTCTCGGACAGTCACTGCGGTGATGTTTTGGAAGACTGTGGTGATGTTTGGGAAGGATGTCTTGGACAATCACTATGGAGTCATTTAGGAAGGCAGTTTCGACAGTCACTGTGGTGACGTTTGGGAAGGCTGTATCAGACAGTCACTGAGGTGGCGTTTGGGGAGGCTGTCTCGGGCAGTCACTACTATGACGTTTGGGAAGACTGTCTTGGATAGTCACTGCAGTGATGTTTGGGAAGGCTGTCTCAGACAGTCACTACGATGGCATTTGGAGAGACTGTCTCGGACAGTCACTATAGTGACGTTTGGGAAAGTTGTCTCGGACAGACACTGAGGAGGCATTTGGGAAGGCTGTCTTATGACAGTCACTGTGGTGGCGATTGGGAAGTTTGTCTCGGACAGTCAATGAGATGGCATTTCGGAAGCCTGTCTCGGACAGTCACTGAGGTGGTGTTTGGGAAGGCTGTCTTGGACAGTCACTGTGGAGGCGTTTGGGAAGGCTGTCTCGGCAGCCACTGTGGTGATATCTGGGAAAGCTGTCTTGGACAGTCACTGTGGAGGCGTTTGGGAAGGCTGTCTCGGACAGTCACTGTGGTGACAATTGGGAAGTTTGTTTTGGAAAATGACTGCGGTGACGTTTGGGAAGACTGTCTCGGACAGTCACTGTGGTAATGTTTTGGAAGACTGTGGTGATCTTTGGAAGGCTGTCTTGGACAGACACTGCGGAGGCGTTTGGGAAGGCTGTCTTGGACAGTCACTGTGGTGACGATTGGGAAGTTTGTCTTGGAATGTCACTGCGGTCATTTTTTTTTAAGATTGTGGTGATTTTTGTTGAAGGTTGTCTCGGACAGTCACTGCAGAAGTGTTTGGGAAAGTTGTCTCGGACAGTCACTACGGTGACATTTGGGAAGACTGTCTCGGATGGTCACTTCAGTGACATTTGGGAAGTCTTCCCAGCTCCATTTCCCATAATGCCTTCAGACAGTCACTGCGGTGACGTTTGAGAAGGCTGTCTCGGACAGTCACTGTGGTGACATTTGGGAAGGCTGTCTCAGACAGTCACTGAGGTGGCGTTTGGGAAGGCTGTTTCGGACAGTCACTGTGGTGACGATTGGAGAGGCTGTCTCAGAAAGTCACTACGGTGATGTATGGGAAGGCTGTCTCGAACAGTCACTGTGGTGACGATTGGGAAGTTTGTCTCGGAAAGTCACTGAGGTGGTGTGTTTGGGAAGCCTGTCTTGGTCTTTCACTGCAGTGACGTTTGGGAAGACTGTCTCAGACAGTCACTGTGGAGGTATTTGTGAAGGCTGTCTCGGACAGTCACTGTGGTAATGTTTTGGAAGACTATGGTGATCTTTGGAAGGCTGTCTTGGACAGACACTGCGGAGGCGTTTGGGAAGGCTGTCTCAGACAGTCACTGTGGTGACGATTGGGAAGTTTGTCTTGGACAGTTACTGAGGTGGCATTTGGGAAGCCTGTCTCGGACAATCACTGCGGTGACGTTTGAAAAAGCTGTCTTGGACAGACACTGTGGAGGCGTTTGGGAAGGCTATCTCAGACAGCCACTGCGGAAGTGTTTGGGAAAGCTGTCTCGGACAGTCACTACGGTGACATTTGGGAAGACTGTATCGGACAGTCACTTTGGTCATTTTTTTTAAGATTGTGGTGATGTTTGGGAAGGCTGTCTCGGACAGTCACTGCGGAGATGTTTGGGAAGGCTGTCTCGGGCAGTTACTGGTGACGTTTGGGAAGACTGTATCGGATAGTCACTTTGGTAATTTTTTTTTAAGATTGTGGTGATGTTTGGGAGCCTGTCTCGGACAGTCACTGAGGTGGTGTTTGGGAAGGCTGTCTTGGACAGTCACTGTGGTGACGTTTGGGAAGGCTGTCTCGGGCAGTTACTGCAGTGACGTTTGGGAAGACTGTATCGGATAGTCACTTTGGTCATTTTTTTTTAGGATTGTGGTGATGTTTGGGAAAGCTGTCTCGGACAGTCACTGCAGTGACTTTTGGGAAGTTTGTCTTGGACAGTTACTGAGGTGGCGTTTGGGAAGCCTGTCTCGGACAATCACTGCGGTGACGTTTGTAAAGGCTGTCTTGGACAGACACTGTGGAGGCGTTTGGGAAGGCTGTCTCGGCAGCCACTGTGGTGATATCTGGGAAAGCTGTCTTGGACAGTCACTGTGGAGGCGTTTGGGAAGGCTGTCTCGGACAGTCACTGTGGTGACAATTGGGAAGTTTGTTTTGGAAAATGACTGCGGTGACGTTTGGGAAGACTGTCTCGGACAGTCACTGTGGTAATGTTTTGGAAGACTGTGGTGATCTTTGGAAGGCTGTCTTGGACAGAGACTGCGGAGGCGTTTGGGAAGGCTGTCTTGGACAGTCACTGTGGTGACGATTGGGAAGTTTGTCTTGGAATGTCACTGCGGTCATTTTTTTTAAAGATTGTGGTGATTTTTGTTGAAGGTTGTCTCGGACAGTCACTGCAGAAGTGTTTGGGAAAGTTGTCTCGGACAGTCACTACGGTGACATTTGGGAAGACTGTCTCGGATGGTCACTGCAGTGACATTTGGGAAGTCTTCCCAGCTCCATTTCCCATAATGCCTTCAGACAGTCACTGCGGTGACGTTTGGGAAGGCTGTCTCGGACAGTCACTGTGGTGACATTTGGGAAGGCTGTCTCAGACAGTCACTGAGGTGGCGTTTGGGAAGGCTGTCTCGGACAGTCACTGTGGTGACGATTGGAGAGGCTGTCTCAGAAAGTCACTACGGTGATGTATGGGAAGGCTGTCTCGAACAGTCACTGTGGTGACGATTGGGAAGTTTGTCTCGGAAAGTCACTGAGGTGGTGTGTTTGGGAAGCCTGTCTTGGACAGTCACTGCAGTGACGTTTGGGAAGACTGTCTCAGACAGTCACTGTGGAGGCATTTGTGAAGGCTGTCTCGGACAGTCACTGTGGTAATGTTTTGGAAGACTATGGTGATCTTTGGAAGGCTGTCTTGGACAGACACTGCGGAGGCGTTTGGGAAGGCTGTCTCAGACAGTCACTGTGGTGACGATTGGGAAGTTTGTCTTGGACAGTTACTGAGGTGGCATTTGGGAAGCCTGTCTCGGACAATCACTGCGGTGACGTTTGAAAAAGCTGTCTTGGACAGACACTGTGGAGGCGTTTGGGAAGGCTATCTCAGACAGCCACTGCGGAAGTGTTTGGGAAAGCTGTCTCGGACAGTCACTACGGTGACATTTGGGAAGACTGTATCGGACAGTCACTTTGGTCATTTTTTTTTTAAGATTGTGGTGATGTTTGGGAAGGCTGTCTCGCACAGTCACTGCGGAGATGTTTGGGAAGGCTGTCTCGGGCAGTTACTGGTGACGTTTGGGAAGACTGTATCGGATAGTCACTTTGGTAATTTTTTTTTAAGATTGTGGTGATGTTTGGGAAGCCTGTCTCGGACAGTCACTGAGGTGGTGTTTGGGAAGGCTGTCTTGGACAGTCACTGTGGTGACGTTTGGGAAGGCTGTCTCGGGCAGTTACTGCAGTGACGTTTGGGAAGACTGTATCGGATAGTCACTTTGGTCATTTTTTTTAGGATTGTGGTGATGTTTGGGAAGGCTGTCTCGGACAGTCACTGCGGAGATGTTTGGGAAAGCTGTCTCGGACAGTCACTGCAGTGACTTTTGGGAAGTTTGTCTTGGACAGTTACTGAGGTGGCGTTTGGGAAGCCTGTCTCGGACAATCACTGCGGGGACGTTTGAAAAGGCTGTCTTGGACAGACACTGTGGAGGCGTTTGGGAAGGCTGTCTCGGCAGCCACTGTGGTGATATCTGGGAAAGCTGTCTTGGACAGTCACTGTGGAGGCGTTTGGGAAGGCTGTCTCGGCAGCCACTGTGGTGATATCTGGGAAAGCTGTCTTGGACAGTCACTGTGGAGGCGTTTGGGAAGTTTGTTTTGGAAAATGACTGCGGTGACGTTTGGGAAGACTGTCTCGGACAGTCACTGTGGTAATGTTTTGGAAGACTGTGGTGATCTTTGGAAGGCTGTCTTGGTCAGACACTGCGGAGGCGTTTGGGAAGGCTGTCTTGGACAGTCACTGTGGTGACGATTGGAAAGTTTGTCTTGGAATGTCACTGCGGTCATTTTTTTTTAAGATTGTGGTGATTTTTGTTGAAGGTTGTCTCGGACAGTCACTGCGGAAGTGTTTGGGAAAGTTGTCTCGGACAGTCACTACGGTGACATTTGGGAAGACTGTCTCGGATGGTCACTGCAGTGACATTTGGGAAGTCTTCCCAGCTCCTTTTCCCATAATGCCTTCAGACAGTCACTGCGGTGACGTTTGGGAAGGCTGTCTCGGACAGTCACTGTGGTGACATTTGGGAAGGCTGTCTCAGACAGTCACTGAGGTGGCGTTTGGGAAGGCTGTCTCGGACAGTCACTGTGGTGATGATTGGAGAGGCTGTCTCAGAAAGTCACTACGGTGATGTATGGGAAGGCTGTCTCGAACAGTCACTGTGGTGACGATTGGGAAGTTTGTCTCGGAAAGTCACTGAGGTGGTGTGTTTGGGAAGCCTGTCTTGGACAGTCACTGCAGTGGCATTTGGGGAGGCTGTCTGGGAAAGTCACTGTGGTGACGTTTGGGAAATCTGTCTCAGACTGTCACAGCGGAGGTGTTTGGGAAAGTTGTCTCGGACAGTCACTGCAGTGGCATTTGGGAAGGCTGTCTTAGAAAGTCACTACGGTGACATTTGGGAAGGGTGTCTCAAATAGTCAATTGCGGTGGCGTTTGGAGAGGCTGTCTTGGAAAGTCACTATGGTGATATTTGGGAAGGTTGTCTTGCACAGTCACTGCGGAGTCATTTAGGAAGGCTCTCTCGACAGTCACTACAGTGACGTTTGGGAAGGCTGTCTCAGACAGACATTGCAGTGGCGTTTGTGAAGGTTGTCTCAGACAATCACTGTGGTGATGTTTTGGAAGACTGTGGTGATGTTTGAGAAAGCTGTCTCAGACAGTTACTGTGGTGACGATTGGGAAGTTTGTCGTGGACAGTCACTGCAGAGGTGTTTGGGAATGCTGTTTCGGACAGTCACTGTGGTGACAATTGGGAAGTTTGTCTTGGAAAGTGACTGCGGTGACGTTTGGGAAGGCTGTCTCAGACAGTCACTGTGGTAATGTTTTGGAAGACTGTGGTGATCTTTGGAAGGCTGTCTTGGACAGACACTGTGGAGGCGTTTGGGAAGGCTGTCTCGGACAGACACTGAGGTGACATTTGGGAAGGCTGTCTCGGACAGTCACTGTGGTGACGATTGGGAAGTTTGTCTTGGAAAGTCACTGCGGTCATTTTTTTTTAAGATTGTGGTGATTTTTGGGAAGGTTGTCTTGGACAGTCACTGCGGTGACATTTGGGAAGCCTGTCTCGGACAGTCACTGCAATGACTTTTGGGAAGTTTGTCTTGGACAGTCACTGCGGAGGTGTTTGGGAAGGCTGTCTCGGACAGTCACTATGGTGACGACTGGGAAGTTTGTCTTGGAACGTCACTGCGATGACGTTTGGGAAGGCTGTCTCGGACAGTTACTGCGGTGACGTTTGGGAAGGCTGTCTCGGAGAGACACTGCGGAGGCGTTTGGGAAGGCTGTCTCGGACAGTCACTGTGGTGACGACTGGAAAGCCTGTCTCGGACAGTCAGTATGGAGGCATTTGGCAATGCTGTCTCGGGCAGTCACTGCAGTGGCGTTTTGGGAGACTGTCTCGGACAGTAACTAAGGTGACATTTGGGAAGGCTGTCTCGGAAAGTAAGTCACTACAGTGACATTTGGGAAGGCTGTCTCGGACAATCACTTTGGTCATTTTTTTTTTAAGATTGTGGTGATGTTTGGGAAGGCTGTCTCGGACAATCACTGCGGAGGCGTTTGGGAAAGCTGTCTCGGACAGTCACTACGGTGACATTTGGGAAGACTGCCCCAGACAGTCACTGTGGTGACGTTTGGGAAGGCTGTCTCGGACAGTCACTGAGGTGGTGTTTGGAAAGCCTGACTTGGACAGTCACTGAGGAGGTGTTTGGGAAGGCTGTCTCGGACAGTCACTGTGGAGGCGTTTGTGAAGGTTGTTTCAGACAGTCACTGCAGTGGCGTTTGGAGAGGCTGTCTCGGACAGACACTGTGGTGACGATTGGGAAGTTTGTCTTGGACAGTGACTACGGTGACATTTGGGGAGGCTGTCTTGGAAAGTCACTACGGTGACATTTGGGAAGGGTGTCTGAAATAGTTACTGCGGTGGCATTTAGAGAGGCTGTCTCGGAAAGTCACTACGGTGACATTTGGGAAGGCTGTCTCGGACAGTTACTATGGTGACGATTGGGAAAATTGTCTTGGACAGTCACTGCAGTGATGTTTGGGAAGGCTGTCTTGGACAGTTACTGCGGTGACGTTTGGGAGGGCTGTCTCGGAAAGTCACTACGGTGACATTTGGGAAGGCTGTCTCGGACAGTCACTGTGGTGACATTTGGGAAGGCTGTCTCAGACAGTCACTGAGGTGGCGTTTGGGAAGGCTGTCTCGGACAGTCACTGTGGTGACGATTGGGACATTTGTCTCGGACAGTCACTTCAGAAGCGTTTGGGAAGGCTGTCTCAGACAGTCACTGTGATGGAGTTTGGAGAGGCTGTCTCGGAAAGACACTACGCTGATGTATGGGAAGGCTGTCTCGAACAGTCACTGTGGTGACGATTGGGAAGTTTGTCTCGGAAAGTCACTGAGGTGGCGTTTGGGAAGCCTGTCTTGGACAGTCACTGCTATTGCATTTGGGGAGGCTGTCTTGGAAAGTCACAACGGTGACATTTGGGAAGGGAGTCTCAAATAGTCACTGCGGTGGTGTTTGGAGAGGCTGTCTCGGACAGTCACTGTGGTGACGATTGGGAAGTTTGTCTTGGAAAGTCACTGCGGTCATTTTTTTTTTTAAGATTGTGGTGATTTTTGGGAAGGTTGTCTAGGACAGTCACTGCGGAGGTGTTTGGGAAAGCTGTCTCGGACAGTCACTACGGTGACATTTGGGAAGCCTGTCTCGGACAGTCACTGCAATGACTTTTGGGAAGTTTGTCTTGGACAGTCACTGAGGTGGCGTTTGAGAAGCCTGTCTCATACTTTCACTGCGGTGACGTTTGAAAAGGCTGTCTCGGACAGACACTGTGGAGGCGTTTGGGAAGGCTGTCTCGGACAGCCAATGCGGTGATGTTTTGGAAGACTGTGGTGATGTTTGGGAAGGCTTTCTTGGACAGACACTGCAGAGGCGTTTGGGAAGGCTGTCTCGGACAGTCACTGTTGGTGCGTTTGTGAAGGCTGTCTCGGACAGTCTCTGTGGTAATGTTTTGGAAGACTGTGGTAATCTTTGGAAGGCTGTCTTGGACAGACACTGCGGAGGCATTTGGGAAGGCTGTCTCGAACAGTCACTGTGGTGACGATTGGGAAATTTGTCTTGGAAAGTCACTGCAGTGATGTTTGGGAAGGCTGTCTCGGACAGTTACTGCGGTGACGTTTGAGAAGGCTGTCTCGGAAAGTCACTATGGTGACATTTGGGAAGGCTGTCTCAGACAGTCACTGTGGTGACGTTTGGGAAAGTTGTCTCGGAAAGACACTGCGGAGGCATTTGGGAAGGCTGTCTTGGACAGTCACTGTGGTGACGATTGGAAAGCCTGTCTCGGACAGTCACTACGGAGGCATTTGGCAATGCTGTCTCGGACAGTCACTGCAGTGGCGTTTTGGGAGGCTGTCTCAGAATGAATGTGGTGATGTTTGGGAAGGCTGTCTCGGACAGTCACTGCGGAGGCATTTTGGAAAGCGTCTCGGACAGTCACTGTGGTGACGTTTGGGAAGGCTGTTTAGGACAGTCATTGTGGTGACAATTGGTACGTTTGCCTCGGACAGTCACTTCAGAAGCGTTTGGAAAAGCTGTCTCAGACAGTCACTACGGTGGCGTTTGGAGAGGCTGTCTCGGAAAGTCACTACGGTGATGTATGGAAAGGCTGTCTCAGACAGTCACTACGGAGGTGTTTGGGAAAGTTGTCTAGGACAGTCACTGCAGTGGCATTTGGGGAGGCTGTCTTGGAAAGTCACTACGGTGACATTTGGGAAGGTGTCTCAAATAGTCACTGCGGTGGCGTTTGGAGAGGCTGTCTCAGAAAGTCACTATGGTGATATTTGGGAAGGCTCTCTCGACAGTCACTACAGTGACGTTTGGGAAGGCTGTCTCAGACAGTTACTGCGGTGGCATTTGTGAAGGCTGTCTCGGACAGTCACTGTAGTGATGTTTTGGAAGACTGTGGTGATGTTTGGGAAAGCTGTCTTGGACAGTCACTGTGGTGACGTTTGGGAAAGCTGTCTCGGACAGTCACTGTGAAGGTGTTTGTGAAGGCTGTCTCGGACAGTCACTGTGGTGATGTTTTGGAAGACTGTGGTGATGTTTGGGAAAGCTGTCTTGGAAAGTCACTGCGGTGGCGTTTGGAAAGGCTGTCTCAGAAAGTTACTACAGTGACATTTGGGAAAGCTGTCTCGGACAGTCACTGTGGAAGCATTTGTGAAGGCTGTCTCGGACAGTCACTGTGGTAATGTTTTGGAAGACTTTGGTGATGTTTGGGAAAGCTGTCTCGGACAGTCACTGCAGTGGCGTTTGGAGAGGCTGTCTCAGAAAGTTACTACAGTGACATTTGGGAAAGCTGTCTCAGACAGTCACTACGGTGACGTTTGGGAAAGCTGTCTCGGACAGTCACTGTGGAGACGTTTGTGAAGGCTGTCTCGTACAGTCACTGTGGTGATGTTTTGGAAGACTGTGGTGATGTTTGGGAAAGCTGTCTTGGAAAGTCACTGCGGTGACGTTATGGAAGGCTGTCTCGGACAGTCACTGCTGTGACTTTTGGGAAGGCTGTCTCGGACAGTCACTGAGGTGGTGTTTGGAAAGCCTGTCTCGAATAGTCACTGCAGTGGCGTTTGGAGAAGCTGTCTCGGACAGTCACTGTGGTGATGTTTGGGAAGTTTGTCTTGGACAGTCACTACGGTGACATTTGGGAAGGCTGTCTCGGACAGTCACTGTGGTGACGATTGGGAAGTTTGTCTTGGACAGTCACTGAGGTCGTGTTTGAAAAGCCTGTCTTGGACAGTCACTGCTGTGACAAGTGGGAAGGCTGTCTCAGACAGTCACTGCGGTGACGTTTGGGAAGGCTGTCTCGGACAGTCACTGTGGTGATGATTGGGAAGTTTGTCTTGGACAGTCACTGAGGTGGCTTTTGGGAGGCCTATCTTGGACAGTCACTGCGGAGGCATTTGGGAAGGCTCTCTCGGACCGTCACTGATGTGATGTTTGGGAAGGCTGTGTCTCGAACAGTCTCTGTGGAGGCATTGGGGAAGCCTGTCTCGGACAGTCACTGCGGTGATTTTTAAAAAGGCTGTCTTGGACAGATTGGGAAGCCTCTCTCGGACAGTCACTGCGGTGATGTATGGGAAGGCTGTCTTGCACAGTTTGGGAAGTGTGATGATTCTGCTTAAATATGGCTATAACTCAAAGCTGTATTTTGGTCTCTGGGTAGCGTATCTCTTTACTCATAAAGTGCGCAGCTATAATCCTAGTTGTATGTTATCAGTAGAAGCAACATTGTAACAATGGGGCTTTGTATCCATCCCAGCAGGGCTCCATTGAATTCATACATAGACCTGTGTGATCAAAGAAACATGGTTTGATCAGTCTGCACTGGTAGATCAGACCTGGTTGATAAGCTCAATACAAAGAATCTGGACTTGAGTGCATTATTCAATCAGACTTGCTGCCGCCGGTGACCTCATTCTGGGAGGTGGCATAAAGGGTATAAAAGATGAGGTAAGAGGCAATGGGAGGAGATTGTGCTGGGACTACAAGAGACAGACTACAGATTTTTACAGACAGACTACAAGAGTTTACTGAGAGACTGTGATGAGAGCATGCAGGCTGGAATATACTGTGATGCCACATGCTAGGAGTTAATGCCGCTGCCTCCACTGGTGATCTCCACATGCCATGTGTGAGTGTTGGACTATAGAGCCACATCCAGGAGATGTGTGGTAAAGTAACTATTTCACTTTTATGCCCTTTTTATTTCATTGCACTGTATCTTGTAACTAGTAACTGTTAATGCTTGCATATATCTACATATCTGTTCTGAACTGCATGTGTTAGATGTTAATACCGACCCATTTAGGGGTTAATAAATATATAAAATTTAGAAAGCTTGTCTTGTATTTATCTTGTGGACCCGGCACTCACTGGTGGTGAGTGTGTTTTTTTTATGAAAGAAGACTCAGGTGTGAGCCAAAGCGGTGTTGGCGCACTGAGGATCTTTCACATTGGTGGCAGCGTAGTGGGATCTTAGGATAAACAGCGTGCGTTGGGGACCTTTATCCCTCAAACGCTGGGGATTGTAGTAATCCTATGAGACAAGTTCGGTATGAAAAGAAAGCATTAAGATACAGTGAAAGTTTGATACAGTGCTGTTCCCCTCCCTTACTCTTTGTATTCTATCCTATCTTTTATTTGGCAAATACCAGTGGATGGCTAGTGGGCTCAGAAGCAGATCTCCAGAACTGCTGAACCAGGCTTTTGGAGATCCTGAGCATATGGCTGAAATGGAGGCAGCCACAGCCATGCAGAGAATCGAGCAGAGTCCTGATTTTGGGGCTAGGCCAGGAAGTGCGGCAAGCAGCCCGGTCCCAAGGATTACTTCACCAGGAGGGACCAGTAGCCCCAGTCTTGCTGGGGGAATGGCTTCATACTGGCAAACGGCCCTGCAGCAAATAGGCACCAGGGACCCTAACATATACCTGCAGGTGTTGTACTGTTTTCAGGAAGCTGTAGAACGAGAATGACAGGCTGCTGAGCGACAGGCAGAGAGAGAGAGGAAGGCTGCTGAGCGACAGGCAGAGAGAGAGGGGAAGGCTGCTGAACGACAGGCTGCTGAGCAACAGGCCGAGAGGGAGTATCAGCTTGAGCTGAAGAGGCTGGAAATCTCCCAGCAGGCGCAAACTCCAACAACCCTGCAGAGACCCTCAAGTTGGAAGGAGAAGCCAGGCCAGAGTTCACCACAGCCATCTGTCGTCAGGTCGGGTGAGACAAACTATGCCCTGGGTGGTCCCTCCCCTGTCCCAAGAACTCTGGGCGCCCAGGTGACCTTCCCCAAACCCCAAGGGGAGGTGCGGCCGGGCCATGCCTGTAACCAGAGAGGACATTTCAAGGAGGAGTGCCCCAACCGCCCTGTGAACTTCCCTGTTTCCCAAGCCACAGCAGGTGACCCATCTGTGTATCTGGACTGGGGTGCAGGAAAAGGAATGCGGACTGTGGGACTATTGACTGATTTGCCTGCTAATGTACTGTTGGGAAGTGATTTAGGACCTATGATGTCCCAATATGGGGTGGGGAGCAACCCAATTTACTGTGATAAACTGTCTATGATTAATGCTGATAATGTGTCTGTCATATCTGCATATATCTGCATATACTGGCAAACGGCCCTGCAGCAAATAGGAAGGCTAACTTGGACAGTCACTGCGGTGACGTTTGGGAAGGCTGTTTTATGCAGTCTTGTGACTGTCTTGGACAGTCAATACATCTTGGAAATCATAAAATTAAATCAACCAACAAACTAGTGATTACTCATTTTTTGGTTGGTTAGTGTCCTGTTTACACAGGCCAATAGTCAGGGACATGTACATTTGTTTGCCCGACTGGTGGCTGTAAAAGGGTCTTACGTATGCTCAATCTGTAGCAAAGGCAACATTGCCTGTTCTTTTTAAAGCCCCATAATGCCCAGAGGGAAGGGCAGTCCATCAGCCATGGTACCCCAGAGGTTTCCTCCACAGGGGGTTTTACTCTCCTGAGTGCTGGTGGATGACTCTTCGTGAGTCTGGGGTTGAGATATTACTGGTCCTTTTAGGACCTAATGAAACAATTGGCCTGACAATTACAATTATTAATAATAAATACATATATTTTTTTAATAAAATGTGTGTATGTTTAATTATTACCAGTGTATAAGTCTTATACACCTCCAAAATACCTAACATCAAGAATACCTCAAAAAACCTATAAAGGCATTTGGGTCAAACAGATATAATCTATCCCTCTGCTTCCAATTGAGGTGGGACCCCCATTTACCAGCCATTCAGGAGTCCAGCAGCCACATCTGCAAGGAGAATGGATAGGTTTCCATACATGTGCATGGCTTCTGAACGGAAACAGCAAAAGCAAGCATTAACCAACAGAAAATAGCACTATTGTAGTAAAAATTAATCTGCACACTTATGTACACATGGTACAAAATTTATAGATCATGGCTTTATTTGGTAGTCATATAGGTGTAATATTTGCACTTTATGATTACATAATTTATCACTGAATGGCAGCATATCAGTAAATTCATTGGTAACGTTAAAAAAAATAATACAAAAAAAAAAAAAAAAATCAGCATGTGTGGAAATGTCAAGGTGCTGGGTTACTGGAATTTCAGCAAATATACAAAATAAATCAATAGGCACATTAGGTATCCCATATACGAAAATGACTGCATTATTATTAAAACATACAAACATCAGGGGCGTGGCCAGGGACTTGATGCGGTGAGACACTCATTTGGGGAGCTCCTGCCTGACCGTTTTTAGTGTGGGACCACTAGCCTGAATAGGACTCCCATGGCTAAGAAAACCACCCGGGCACCTGCTACAGGGGACTGTGCATCAGCGGACAGGTCCGTTCAGCCTACCTTGTCCGCGTTCCTGCAGCCGATAGCATCCACAGCGCGGGCCTCCACAAGGCGGCGGCCATATTCCTCTGCCGCGCCGGCCGCCTCCGCTACGACATCTGCAATGGCCCCGCTAGCGACACGAACGGCATCCACCCTGCAGAGAGGCCATCTTACCAGGCCTCCAGCCCTGCCAGAGACAGAGCTCCAGAGTCCAAGCGCTGGGCTCCAGCGGACCCCTTCACCGCCGGGTAAGTCAGGCGCGGCGGTTGCTCGCACCGCAGCGCTGACTGCCCCCCTCCCCCGCTGCTCCGACCGGCGCTTCTGTCAGTGGGTTCCCCCACACAGAATCAGGGGGGACCCAACATCTCGGGAGGCATCAGTAGCGGCCTCTCAGCTCCACAAGCCTTCTTCTGGCCTTGAGCACCCTCCTGACCCTGTGGAGGAGGATTTAACCCCTCAGCTGCCTCCACAACCTTTTAGTCCTGTGTCCTCACAGCAGCCTCCATTCCTTCTCAGAGATGAAGAAGCAGACCTGGGGGCAACTCCATCCCTCTCCCCCTATGCTATTCACACCCAGCTGCCTTCTCCGTCTGCCCCGCTACCCCGACTTCCTCCACACTCTGCTCAGGCAGCCTCCTCTGATCCTCCACCGTGGCTCGATTACCTTGCTCACCTACCGTCAAAAGAGGACTTTGATTCCTTGGTTGCTAAAGTCACAACGGCATGTCGTTCAGAGATACGCACAGAAATCGCTGTCCTGCGGCAAGATCTCCAACATATTGCTAACCGGGTTGATACCCTTGAAGACGATCATGACCAGACCCGATCTCATGTGTCTCACCTCCAGGACACTGTCCTCTCCCAATGCCATTTGGTTAATGACATGCAACGCCATTTGGAGGACTTGGATAACCGGGGCAGACGCAAAAATATCAGAATCAGGGGTCTGCCTGAGGCTAACCAAGAGGAGGATTTACATGCTACCTTGGAGGAGTTTTTCAACTTCATTTTACAGGAACCAGCTACACATAAAATTAAGCTGGATAGAGCGCACAGGGCCCTGCGCCCCAGGGGATCGGGCCCCACACCACGCGATGTTATTTGCTGTGTGCACGACTTTGCACTAAAAGAAACTATCCTTTCCAAGGCCCGTCGTCTTAAAGACTTTGAATTTGCAGGAGCCAAGATCCAGCTTTACCAAGATCTCTCCTGGATTACGCTACAGAAGAGGAGATACCTGCGCCCTCTGCTGCAGCTTCTGTGCGACCGACAGATACCGTATCGCTGGGGCTTCCCCTTTTCTTTAACGGCTAGGCACAATGGATGCTCTGCTACCCTACGGTTCTTTGCAGATCTGGAACCATTCTGCATTGCTATGGATATTCCTCCTCCCAACCTTCAGAATTGGGAGTTGGTTGCCCCACCACCGCCTCCACCCCCCGGTCTGGACGGCCCAGAATCCAGCTAGACGTCAGCAACGTTCTTCCAGAAGATCGAGGGTGGAGGCCCCACCCCCGTGATTGTATCTTTTTTCTTGGACCTCCTAGTTCCTGGGAGGGATACGTCTACTTTGATTACTAGGGGTGTCCTGTTCCTATTGTTATTTACATTTATATGCAGTTTTTTATGGTCCCACAACTGTTCTGCATCATATTCACGCTTTAGTATTATCGGTCGGGCGGGTTAGACCCCCCCCCCCCCAGTGACTGATAGATGTTATTTTTTTTAGGTCCCCAATTGATGCTTTGGATCTGCCTATTGCTGATCTCCCCCCGTCTCCCACCCGCCCCCCTTTTTGCTATGGGGGCTTCGTCCAGCTGTGGACCCACTGGTTGGGCCCTAGTAGGGTCACTTGTGGCCCTACCTTGGACAATTTTTTTTTGCCCCCGGCCAGGAGATTTAGTCCTGACCACTAAATTTAGTTTAGATGTGTTATTTCAATATTTTTGTTTTGTTTTTTTATTTGTTATGCTTTGTTCTTTGTGTATGTCCTTTGTCTCTTTCCCTTTCCCTTCTATCCCTTTCCCTTCCTTTCCTTCTTCAGGTTCGGAGACCCGTCTGGCTACAGTGGCCCGGACCCTCCACCTTTACTTTTTCGGGGATTCGGAACATCGTTGGCTGGGTGAGATCTTCTCTACCTCATTTTCTCCTACATTAGCAATACAATCACCTTGTATTCCCAATGGTTAGGTGCATTACACTAAATGTTAAGGGCCTGGGCTCCAACACAAAACGGCGAATGGTCCTACGGGAGCTTCGCTCCCTACAGGCAGAGGTAGCCTTTCTCCAGGAGACTCACTATGACCAAACTGGCACGTTTAATTTTGCCCGACATTACTTCCCCTCTGCTTACTCTGCACATTGTAGTCGCAGGAAGGGAGGAGTAGCTATTTTGCTTTCCCGTACCTGCCCTATCACTGTCTCGGCCTCTCATCTAGATCCCCAGGGTCGATATATTATTTTGGAGGGGCTTTTATATGGTCGACCTATTATTTTATGCAATATATATGCCCCTAATTCTTCACAGATCCCCTTCCTTAAACAGGTCCTGGGGAAACTGCAAAAGTTTGAGGGATCCGCATTATTACTCGGTGGAGACTTTAATATGATCTTTTCGGAAAATATGGATAGATCCACCCTCACTAATGGACCTCCTGGACCCTCCCAGATGAGACTAGCTAGACAGTTCCGCTGCCTTGTACGGTCAGCTGCCCTTTATGACCTTTGGCGGGTGGATAATCCCTCTGCCCGCTCCTTTACATTTTACTCCCACCCACATAAAACCCACTCTAGAATAGACTACTTTTTTGGAAATACGTTAGCCCTTCGTTTACTAAAGTCGGCTGACATAGGCCCCATATCCTGGTCAGACCATGCTCCTGTGAAGCTTACACTGTCCTCCACCCCCTCTCCGACTAAACGCTGCCACTGGCGACTTAACGAATCCCTCCTTCATTCACGAGAGACCCAGGGTAAACTTCGAGCTCACCTCCAAGAATACTTCCGAGTTAATTCTAACTCAGTTTCCGCAGTGTCCACACTGTGGGAAGCCCATAAGGCAGTAATGAGAGGTCACTGTATTGTGTTGGGAACACAGACTAAGAGAAACCGGAGGGCCAGAGAGGAGGCTTTGACTGACAAGATTAGATCCCTCACTGAGCGACTAACGACGCGACCCTCGTTATCTTTACTGCGTCAATTAGTAGCGGCCAGGGCTGACCTCCGCGACCTCGCCACCCAGGCTACCCGACGCCTCCTCCTCTACAGTCGCCAGAGATACTATGAGAGGGGAAATAAGGCCCACACACTTCTAGCTAGAACCCTGAAGGACCGTCAGGTTTCGTCTACACCCCATGCCGTTCGAGATTCCCAGGGCACCCTTCAGCACCATCCCGATGCCATAGCGACCTTGTTTAGGGATTATTATACTAAACTGTATAACCTTCCCTCGCCTACTAGGAGAAGCCCCACCAATGTAGAGACAGACTTGCACTCTTACCTAGCCTCGTGTCGACTCCCGGCCCTCCCGTCCTCAGTCCTCTCTTCGCTTAATGCCCCGGTATCGAGAGAGGAGTTGGCTGCCGTTCTGGAGGCTCTCCCAAATGGTAAAGCACCAGGCCCTGATGGGTTCACCTATGCTTACTATAAAACTTTCCATTCTGATCTCCTCCCTTATATGTGTCAGCTTTTCAACTCATTCTTGGAGGGAGCTCCGATCCCCCACACTATGCTGCACTCTCACATTTCCCTAGTTCCAAAGCCTCACAAGGACCATCAGGAGTGCTCTAATTATCGTCCCATTGCCCTCCTGAATACAGACCTTAAACTTTTTACAAAAATCTTAGCAAATAGGCTTGGCCTTTGGCTTCCGTCTCTCATCCACAAGGACCAGGTGGGATTTGTCCCCTGTCGTCAGGGGGGAGATAACACTAGAAGGGCAGTGGATTTGATCGACGTGGCCAACCGTCACTCTACCCCCACCTTGCTTCTAAGTCTGGACGCTGAGAAGGCCTTTGACCGCCTTGATTGGTCGTTTATGATGGCCACTCTTGAAAGCTATGGGTTCTCGGGGGCCTTCCTCACGGCTATAAGGGCTCTTTATTCTCACCCCTCAGCAGTTGTTAAGCTTCCTAATGCTTCCTCCCTTCCCTTGTCCATTCGTAATGGAACCCGTCAGGGATGCCCCTTATCGCCACTAATATTTGCACTGTGTATTGAACCCCTGGCGGCTCAAATTAGATCTGCCCCGGATGTCTCTGGTGTATTTGTGAGAGATAGAGAATTCAAGGTTAGTTTATTTGCAGATGATGTCCTGTTGACCCTCACTAAACCCCATACCTCCCTTCCAAACCTTCTCCGTGTTTTAGAGGATTATGGAGACCGGTCGGGATATAAGGTTAATCCTAGTAAGACGGAAGCCCTACCTTTAAATATCACAACTGAAGCCTTGCAGTTGCTCAAGTCTAACTTTGACTTCCAATGGAGAGACCGCTCCCTACGCTATTTGGGCGTTCAACTATCCTCTTCATACCACACGCTTTACTCAGCCAATTATCCTCATTTGTTTCATGAGCTCCGTTCCCTTCTAGATAAGTGGCGCCCACTCCATATTTCTCTTATAGGCCGTATAACTGCGGTTAAGATGACCCTCCTCCCGAAACTTCTTTACTTTTTTGAAACCCTTCCAGTGGCAGTCCCTAGATTCGAATTGAGATCCCTACAGAAAGCAATATTCCAATTTATATGGAATGGCAAACGCCACCGCATTCCCCGATCGGTGATGCTGGCGGGTAGGTCGGAGGGGGGAATGGGGGTTCCGCACATATTGCACTACTACTGGGCTGCCCATTTGCGTAGTATACCGTTCTGGGCAGCGCCCCAGGCGCATACGAAATGGGTGGAGATAGAGAAGCTTTGGCTGGCTCCTGTTCACCCCAATGCATTTTTGTGGTCCGCCTCCCCCCTCTGCCCATGACCTCGCTACTTGGCCCTATTGGCTTTACTCGGACTGTCTGGAACACCTGTTCTAGATTGTTTCGATTGGCCTCCTCGCACTCATCCATGATTTCCTTTTTATATAATCCACGTCTCCCAAGCGGACTCACTGCTGCTATGGTCAAGTCCTGGGGGAAGCTGGGTTTATTCCACATAGCGGACTTGGTTGACCCGTCGTCCTTGGAGCTCAGGACCTTCGATTACCTCACCTCTACACAGCACTTGCCTACCTCAGAGTGGTTCCACTATCAGCAAATAGTTCTTTTTGTGGTCTCCCAATTTGGATCCACCCGGGTCTCCCTCCCTACAGCTTTTGAACGACTATGTCGGGCAGGTACCTCTACTAGAGGCCTGATTTCTAATATTTATGGGCTTTTGTCCTCTCAGGGGGGGCAGGCCCCGGTGGTCCACAGATATATGACCCGGTGGTCTGGAGCCCTGGGCGAGCGCATCTCGCACAGTCAGTGGCAGGTTATTTGGTCCCGAGCAGCTAAATCCTCTTCCTGTGTAACGTTCAGGGAAACGCAATACAAGATACTTATGCATTGGTATCACACTCCAGCTCTACTGCATACTCTCAACCCCACTATTCCTTCTAGTTGCTGGCGGTGTCAGGCTACACCAGGAACATTGTTCCATATATTCTGGGAGTGCCCCCTGGTTCGCACTTTTTGGATTGAGGTTGGGAGGCTGACTAATATTCTTTTCATCCAGGGTGTTCCCTTGGACCCCATGGTTTATTTGCTGAATCTCCCTCCAAAAGGTCTCAGTAAAAATACATCGAAATTATTCCTTTACTTGTGTACTGCTGCTAAAACGCTTATAGCTCGCCATTGGAGAGAGGTTCTTCCCCCAACGATCTCAGAATTGATAGCCCGACTGAAGGACATCCGCAGTCTGGAGTATCTGACTGCTTCCCTTAATCATACGGTGGAGGCATTTGAAGCAATTTGGTCTCACTGGGATACCTACTGTGCCACACAAGGTCTCTGAAGTCTGACCCCCGGCTTTGTCTCTTTCCTCATTGTTCCTTTCCTTTGTCTGTTTTTGTGTATTCCCCAAATTTTGTCTTAGTGTTGTTGTTTTTATATTTGTTGACTTGGTGGATTGTATGTTATCTATGTTATCTTCAAAATATTTTAATAAAAATTACAGTTTAAAAAAAAAACAAACATACAAACATCTATCCCATACAGTGAATGTCATAATGGGAAAAAATAAAAATGGCAGAATCACTACTGTCAGAACCGCCTAAATTTGCGATTTATACATTTATTGTAATTGTTCCCCTACGTAAATAACAAATTCTTAACATTAAGTATGCCTATGTATTACTTCGTATTCCTCCTTGGCTAAAAATACTACTCAGAAATTCTAAGATCAGCATTTTTATACTGCTGGAAAAAATGTAGTGTGATCTCTGTGCATACTGTTTGTTAAAAAAAATTAACATTTTAAAATTTTATAAAATTAAAATTAAATTCAAAAATGACATTTTGTACCAAAAAGTTATATTATATGGTACAATATATTAATATGTGTCACTAAACAGTAATCTTTGTCACAAAATTGTATGCTGTACCAAAATATTTAAAATTGAACAAGTTTTTGATGTGGCTGTGAGGAACGCCTGACTGTACTCTAACATAGCCTTGTACTGTCAGAGGGGGTGTTCCTTACCGCCCAGCGATGACTCTGAGCTGTGAGGAACGCCCCCCCCCCCCCAGTACAAGTCTATGGACAAGTACAGCGATGAACTATAGGGGCAACTGAAGTGGGACTATATATACTGTGGGGCCAACTGGAGGGGGACTATATATATTGTGCTGAGAACTTGAGGGAACTATATATAAGATGGGGTGAACTGGAGGAGGACTATATATACTGGGGGGCAACTGGTCAGGGACTGTATACTGTGGGGGCGACATTATAATATAATGAAGGGCCACTGGGGGGACAGGTTAATTAATGTCTGAGAAGCCACTGAGGGGGGAAAGGAGTGTACATGTTAATGTCTGAGGGTCCACAGGGGTTTACATGTTAATGTCTGAGGGACCACAGCGGTGTACAGGTTAATGTCTGAAGGGTCAAGGGGGGACATTATATTGCATGGGGCCAATAAGGGGTTTTATACTATGTGGGGGCCACTAGAGGGGCAGTGTCATATATTGTAGGGGGTACCATAAAAAAGGAGGGTCATATACTGTGTGTGGCCATATAAGGAGTCATATACTGTGTGGGGGCCAAAGATAGTTGGGTTGGGTATCTTTTTTTTGGGGGGGGGTCGGCTTTATATAGTTCACCTCAGGCAGCAGAAAGGCTAGTTTCACCCCTGGGGGGCATTTATGAAACCTTTGCACTGGGCCAACCTACACACGTGGACAAAATTGTTGATACCCCTCGTTTAATGAAAGAAAAACCCACAATGGTCACAGAAATAACTTGAATCTGACAAAAGTAATAATATATAAAAATTCTATGAAAATTAACAAATGAAAGTCAGGCATTGCTTTTCAACCATGCTTCAACAGAATTTTAAAAAAAAGAAAACTCATGAAACCGGCCTGGACAGAAATGATGGTTCCCTTAACTTAATATTTTGTTGCACAACCTTTTGAGGCAATCACTGCAATCAAACGATTCCTGTAACTATCAATGAGACTTATGAACGTCTCAACAGGTATTTTGGCCCACTCCTCATGAGCAAACTGCTCCAGTTGTCTCGGGTTTTAAGGGTGCCTTTTCCAGACGGCATGTTTCAGCTCCTTCCAAAGATGCTCAATAGGATTTAGGTCAGGGCTCATAGAAGGTCACTTCAGAATAGTCTAATGTTTTCCTCTTAGCCATTCTTGGGTGTTTTCAGCTGTGTGTTTTGGGTCATTATCCTGTTGCAAGACCCATGACCTGCGACTGAGACCATATCTGCAGACTAGAGGTTGCCATCTGAGGGCTCATAATGAGTTTGTATTGCGACTTCTTGAATTCTCCCTCACCCGGAATTATTTTACCTTTAATGGGAGGGTCTTCCACCAGCTCAGGGTTTGTGCAATGGGTAGCCCTTGTGCACCCTCTTATGCCAACCTATTCCTGGGCTGGTGGGAGCGCTCCCTCGAACCGGGTGAGGGAGAGACCGATTGGATGGAGAAGATCCATATTTGGGCCCGCTACATAGATGACATATTGGTCATATGGGAGGGGTCTGAGGACCAGTTTGGTCGTCTGGTAGCGGGTCTCAATAAGAATGATATTGGTCTTCATTTTACCTATGAGACTAACCCTACCAACTTAGCTTTTTTGGATCTCCATATCTCGGTCATTAAAGGGGAAGTTTTGACTACCATATATCGCAAAACCCACCTCTACTAATTCATTATTGCGGTGGGAGAGTCATCATCCCCTTCCCCTCAAAAAAGGAATACCTAAGGGCCAATATCTTCGGCTTCATCGCAATTGTTCAACAATCTCTGAGTTCAAGAAACAAGCGGCAGATTTGAGATCTAGATTTCATGCTAGGGGGTATCCTGATCGCGTTTTAAGACCGGCTTTTCAACATGCCCTTAATCAGGATCGGCCCGTGCTTCTGACTCCTAAGATCAGTCCTCCCAGTGTTGGGCAGACTAGGCTAATAGGTACGTTTGATGGCATGGCTGATCAGGTTCGTACTGTTATTGCTAAACACTGGGGGATTTTGACTATGGACCCCGATATCGATGATGCAGTGGGCCATAAGCCCCAAATAACGTATAGAAGGGGCAGGAGCATTAGGGACCGTGTGGTAGTGAGTCATTTCTCCGAACCTACCACTGCCAAAAATTGGCTGTTAACAAAAAAAGTTGTGGGCTGTTTTCGCTGTAGTGGCTGTATTGCATGCCCATACGTCACAAGTGGTAAAAACTTCACTAGCAATGTTACCGGTGCTTCTTATGCAATCAGGTCTATTATTAATTGTCGTTCGAAGGGCGCTATTTATAAGGCCACCTGTAACTGCGGCCTTGAATACATTGGCAAAACAATCCGTGAGTTCAGGCGCCGAATAGGCGAGCATTTAGGTGACATCCGACATCATCGTGATACACCAATCGCCCGGCATATCCGACTTGAACATCAGGGTAATGCTTTGTGCATTAAATTTATGGGTATTGACCTGATCCAACCCCCTGTACGCCGCTGTAATTGAGACCAACTTGTTACTCAGGCAGAGACAAAATGGATTTTTCGCTTGCAAACTGTAGCCCCGGGTGGGTTAAATGAACAATTGAGTTTTGCTTCATTTATTTGATAGGGGTTTCATTCTATATTCAGGATGGTTGTCTAGTCCATATGTGCATTGTATTTTATATCTAGTTTTCATTCCCCTCTAAAATACCTTTTTATGTACTCTGCAAGTGATTCTATAAGGTTTTATTTGCAGAGCCTTGCTTCTGTTTATTTATCTGCAGCATTGTTTGCTCAGTTAATAGGGGCATAACGAGGTTTGGATTCAGATAACATTCTATCCATTTCCTGTTCTTTTGGTTTCATTATCATATGTGTAAGCGTTAATGTGATTTCTATTTGGGCATGCTCAGTATGTACTTTGAGTTACCTTTGTTATGCGCATGCTAATTGCGCTATTCCACCTGTAGCACTTAGTATTTAAGTAGGTAGAGCCTCTTGTGCTTCTCAGGTATGTTTGGCACTCCATATACCTGGTGTAGGAATACTTAGCGTTTGAACTGTGCTATCTTCCAACACTTATGGCCACTCATTGATATACCATGGTGTTGTTTTGTATCTGTGATTAGTTATCTGGTATCTGCAATACCATTAGGAGTTTTATGTACTACTTATATTTGTGCTATGTTTTTTGATGGTTAACACTTGACCTTAGTGCTTGTTTCTTCCATACTTGGCACAGGGTGGTATCTTTACTGTGGCTCCATTCCTGCATTTAGTATATTTGAGATTTTTTAACCAACTCTATCCCCTGATGAGTTTAGCGAAACATGCATGTTTGGTTACTATATATATGTGTTAGGCGTACCTAGTTTTGTTTTGTTTCTTGTGGTTTTTGTTCTCTTTATATCTATTTGTTTTGAAGGGATTTGATAGGGATAGTTTATTCTAGGGCCAGGTTCGTCGGGAGCACTTGCTATTTAGGGCGGTGGCCCCGAGTTAGGACTTTAGGGTCCATTTAGTGTTTTATATAGGGTGTTATAGGGATAGTTTAGATACAGGTGTTTCCTTATTTAGCCCGTTGTTACTGGTGTTACTATTGAACTGTGGACTATGTCACCCCTCTCTTCTGGTATTTGCTTCAGCAACACAGGCACCATCTGAATCACGGTAAGTGTCTGGTTGGTTTTTCCTATTTCAGGCTGCCGTGCCTGTTTTGTTTGCTTTTTTTTTTTTTTGTCTCCAAATTATATATTTTTTTTTTTTTGATATTTTGAGGACTATTTAATTGTGCTGCTTTTAGGGTGGTTATATGTTGTTGTGATTTTTAACTTTCATTAATTAAAAGTTATATATTAATTTCTGTAGTATTGTGATTATCATTTTGGATTATATAATTTTTTTTTTCGGATAATCTATTGTTGTATACGACCTGTAAGGTCTTGGATTTGGAACAGAATTTTAAAAAAAAGAAAACTCATGAAGCAGGCCTGGACAGAAATGATGGTACCCTTAACTTAATATTTTGTTGCACAACCTTTTGAGGCAATCACTGCAATCAAACGATTCCTGTAACTGTCAATGAGACTTCTGCACCTCTCAACAGGTATTTTGGCCACTCCTCATGAGCAAACTGCTCCAGTTGTCTCGGGTTTGAAGGGTGCCTTTTCCAGATGGCATGTTTCAGCTCCTTCCAAAGATGCTCAATAGGATTTAGGTCAGGGCTCATAGAAGGCCACTTCAGAGTAGTCCAATGTTTTCCTCTTAGCCATTCTTGGGTGTTTTTAGCTGTGTGTTTTGGATCACTATCCTGTTGCAAGACCCATGACCTGCGACTGAGACCAAGCTTTCTGACACTGGGCAGCATATTTCTCTTGAGAATCCCTTGATAGTCTTGAGATTTCATTGTATCTGCAAAGATTCAAGACATCCTGTGCCAGATGCAGCAAAGCAGCCCCAGAACATAACAGAGCCTCCTCCAAGTTTCACAGTAGGGACAGTGTTCTTTTCAAGATATGCTTCATTTTTCCATCTGTGAACATAGAACTGATGTACCTTGCCAAAAATTTCAATTTTAGTCTCATCTGTTCATAGGACATTCTCCCAGAAGCTTTGTGGCTTGTCAACATGTAGTTTGGCAAATTACTTTAGTCAGATTCAAGTTACTTCTGTGACCATTGTGGGTTTTTCTTTCATTAAACGGGAGTCACCAACAATTTTGTCCACGTGTGTATCATCATTCAGATCACACTTGGCCTATTATCATCCCCACCAGACTCGCTATTCTCCTTGGGGTGTCTGAAGCTCTTCATTTAGCTCTCCTGTCTTGCCTGTAATCTGATGGATGACTAAGGTCCTTATTTTGGAGGTCATATTATTTCTGGATTATATTAATACAAGGCCTATATGTCCGCAGTGCTGCACTTTTCACACCATATACCGTACACCTGTCAATGGGAGCTACACAAAAAGCTCAGCGCTTAGTTCTATCACTTTCATACAATTTGAATGGGGCATCAGAATCAATGTCGTATTGGTTCTCACACATCTCCGCCCTCTAGTGAGCCCCGCTATGGACCCCCTCCAGTTTGCTTATCGGCCGGGCATTGGGGTAGATGATGCCATCATCCATCTTCTGCACAGGGCTCTGTCTCACCTGGAGAAACCAGGAAACACAGTGAGAATAATGTTCTTTGACTTCTCCAGTGCTTTTAACACCATACAGCCCAGGTTATTGAGGGACAAGCTGGGCCTTGCTGGAGTGGACCACCACCTCTCCAACTGGATCCTAGACTACCTCACAAATCGACCTCAATATGTGAGAGCCCGAGACTGTGTCAGGTACCGTGATCTGTAATACGGGGGCACCTCAGGGTACGGTTCTCGCCCCTTTCCTCTTCACACTGTACACTGCAGATTTTAGGTGCAACTCATCCAGCTGCTACCTACAGAAGTATTCTGACGACTCTGCAATAGTGGGTCTCATCACAGATGATGACAGGGAGTACAGAGAACTGAACCAGGATTTTGTGGACTGGTGCCACCGGAACCACCTGAAGATTAACACGGGGAAGACCAAGGAGATGGTGGTGGACTTCCGCAAAGGCAGATGCCCTCCAAATCCAGTGGACATCCTGGGGACTGGCATCGAGATTGTGAACACCTATAAGTACCTGGGTTTGCTCCTTAATAAGCTGGACTGGGCAGATCATATGGAGGCCCTGTACAGGAAGGGCCACAGCAGGCTCTACCTGCTTAGGAAACTGAGAGCCTTTGGAATCCGGGGGGCACTTCTTAGAACTTTCTTCAACTCGGTAGTGACATCAGCCATCTTCTTTGGAGTGGCCTGCTGGGGGAGCAGTATATCAACCAGGGACAGAAATAAACTTGACAAGCTGATTAGAAGGGCCAGCTCTGTCCTGGGGAGCCCACTGGACCCAGTGCAGGTGGTGGGTGACAGAAGGATACTGTCTGTGGTGAGCTCCATGCAGAAGAAGAAGTCCCATCCCATGCATGAGACTGTGATCGCGCTGAGCAGTACTGTTAGTGACCGACTGCTCCACCCTAGGTGTGAGAAGGAGCGCTATCGGAAGTCTTTCCTCCCCACCGCGGTTAGGCTGTACAACCAACACCGACCTAAGCGGAGATCATTACACACAGAGAACTGAAATATCTCTCTGCCTGTTAAATCCCCCCCCCCCTCCTCTGCTACGTCCTATCTGTCTGTCTGCTATTAATGTAATGCCTCTCACCTTGGAACATTCCTGTACATGTTATATTTGTATTTGTATCTGCTTATCTTTGCTGCTGTAACACACTGAATTTCCCCATTGTGGGACTATTAAAGGACTATTATTATTATTATTATTATTTTTTTTTTTTTTTTGAGGGGGGGGTTAGTAACACGGTCCCTAGCCTGGAGTCAGACCCCCAAAACTCTACTGTCCACTGGTTAAATAATAATTTACTGCTAGAAATACTAATAGCTAATTATTAACTTTCGGCACCTTTTCCAGATATATTATCCACAACTTTATACCATTAGCTGCAAGCAGAAACCTTCCCAATGCTAACCAGTATAGTGCCCCCGGCCCCCAGCCGGCCCCCCACACTGATCACACATAGAACAGGACTGAGCGTGATCTCCAGTGTACAGATCCCAGAGGGAAAGAAATCCTGGCCGCCAGGGATGACACTTCACACACGAGACCACACACCACCGCTATAATAATTCCCACAGCATCAGTAACCTCCTCCTTTCCTACAAGATGCTTTTCATCGGCCCCTGTCTCTGTCACGTGACCAGACTCTCCCTCCCAGAAACACAGACACTGTAGACTTTACAGTTACACTTCCTTCAGATAACCATTTGGCTGTCCCGCCCCCACTGTATCCCACGTGATACTCTTCTTGATTGGTCGAGTTTGCTCTTGGTTACCGTGAAACGCAACGCTGGCTTGACATGGCGCCTTAGCAACCTGAGTGCGCGGCATTGTGTGGAGAAAAGGGCCGCCGAGATGCGGCCTCCGTGTGCTCCGTACCTGGTGATGATGACAGTGCTGGTGTTAATAGGTCAGGGCGGAGGCTCAGTCACTTATAGGTAAGTACTGAGGGGAGGCCACTGCTTCAGTCTCCATATTGTAGTAATGTATCCTGCTTACTACATTTCATCAGCGCATTCTGGTCTGCAAACCTACAGTAGGAGAGCGAACAGAGTCTTTGTGGGAACCCTAATAATAATAATAGCTGATGCCACAAAGCAGGAGTCACCATCCGCAGACTGCAAGAATGGATTAAACAAAGACAGATCTGTTGACTATAATGGAGTCCTTGGGGTATCTGTTGCTTTGTCAATGACATCACCACACTTTTTTGCTGATTATTTTAGATGGACTCTGCACTGAAGCCTCTGAATGGATGCAAAAGTACCTTAAAGGGGGTTTTCCTTTATGGACACTTATCCCCTATTCACAGGATAGGTGTAAGTGTCCGATCACTGGGGTTTACATTGTTCGGTCCTCTGGTGATTAGGAGGACAGGGGACTGAAAGTGCCCCTAAAGCCTCACTGTGAATGGAGCACCAGTGCATTGGCGTGATCAGTGCTCCATTCACAGCTATGGGGCTACTGGGACTGTAAGCCCGCAGCCCCATAGAAGTGAATGAAGTGCCGGTCCAGTGATCGGCCTCTTATCCCCTGTCCTGTGGTTAGGGGATAAGTGTCTATAATGGCACAACCTCTTTAACCATAAGTAGCTGTATACAGTGTCCCCATGTAGGTTAGCATGTCTTGTGTAGCAGTCTATTGCTGTGTTTATTATCTGTGTGGTGTTCTCATTGATAGTGCAGTGTGTGGATTGCTGTGTTTTTCCTTACAGGTGCAAACTGTATGGTAGAACTGTAGTTGTGCCCTAGTGTACCTAGAGAAGAATTTTTTAGGCACTTCCCGTGGTATGGCCATAGACTAGCTGTAGTGTGATGCTTGGGTTATGCCAGGGCAAAGACATGCTACATAAGAGCGGCCTTGGTTCCGTTTTGTAAGGAAAGAGTCCGCACAGAGTTTGTCCATTCTTCAGTTCAGTTTCCAACAGCCTAGGAAGTAGCTTCTATGTCAAGAGGAACTAGAGGCCTAATGCATGAGTGCAGAAGGGAGTTTTATCTCTGAGTACAGAAGCGATGCGCGCCGCCTCATGGATACTCCAGATGATTGAAGTCATTCGTGAAGAGTGTTGTAACATTGTGTAACCTGTACCTTACTTTGTACTTGCTCAGTAAGGCTTCAGTCTCAGTATATGAGTGTTTCCTTCCTGACACAACTATGTTACACCACCAGGTCTGTGTAGGTCACAGCCAACATGATCTCAGCTGGAATGGATTACATACCTATTATACATGTGCATATATTATCAGTATAATATTATAAATTCACACTTAACTGTGTCTGAGGATGACTACCAAATCTATAAATCTTTGTCATAGAGAAGAATATTAGGGCTAATGTAAACTAGTGTTCTTGAAGAGGTTGTCAGAGTATGAAAAATATCGCAAAAGGGCCATTTGAGATAACAGCTATAACTCCATCAGCTGAAGATCAGAGCAGTCATGAAGTGTCTCTTTCTGGATGAGTCAGTATACAATCTACTGATTAAGGCCGGTTGCAGACGACCGTGCTTCAACCGGCCTGCCGTGAATTAAAAGCATGGGCTGCACATGGGGGACACGGGGATATCCTCATGTGCTCCTTTCATTAAATGAAACTGTCGGCCCGCACACGGCACCGTGAAAATCATGGTCATGTGTACGGGCCCATAGAAAAGAATGGGTCAGTGTGCTATCCGTTAAATACACGGATAGCACACTGACCCTCACCACGGTCGTCTGCAAGGGGCCTTAAACAGGAAATGTTTATGCTACTTTTAGGCTAGGGCTTCCTACTGTCATGAATATCTCAATGGGTTGATTGCAACTCCCCCAACCTTGCATGACTACAACACAACTGCTATTTGCAGATATTGTAGTGTAGGATTTGACACATTGGTACTATACCATCAGAATTGGCACTGTCCCAGGATTAGGATATGTCTGCAATATTGTTAGGGTTACACAGCAACATGAAGATAACAATTTTGACAATCTATGATTGTCAATGGGATGGCATTGCAAACCCCAACTAGTGTGACCACAGCATATGTCACAATCCAACTTTTTTTTTTTTTTTTTTTATGTTGCAAGACCCATTATACAAAGCAAATCAAGTTGCATGCAGCATGTCTGCGATTTGGCTGTTATCTTTTTTGACTCCATTGCAACTCTAGAATAGTACATGCCAGCAAGTTACAAGTAGCCAGACAAGTAACACAAATGTTATTGGTTGCAAGACTTGTCTTAGACTTCTTGCCACACATCATTGTGTAGTCCTAGCATTGCCCTGCTAACAAAAAAAGATGATCCAAAGTGGACATTTCCTTTAATTTACGAACTTGTGCTTTATTTCCCTTATTGTGGAACTTATAACTGGATTCCTAGAAAGGGGGGGAAAGAAAACCTAACATAAAAAAATGAGGTAAAAGAGGTTGTCCAGGATATATATATATTTATATATATATATATATATATATATATATATATATATATATATATATATATATATATATATTTTTTTTTATTTTTTTATTTTTTTTATTTTAGGCCAGGTAAGGTGAAAAAAAAACAAAAAAAAACATACCTGCCCCCAGTGGTCCTGTGTCTCCCAGCGCGGTCCGGTCCTGCTGCTCCCATGTTTCCTTCTGTCATGTGACTGCAGAGGCCAAACAGTGGCGTAACGAAAGGGACACGGGACGTCACAGCCAATGAGGACTTCCAGCCTAGACAGTGGAGACACCGGAGCATCGGGGACAGGTGAGTGTGGGTTTTTTTTTTTTTTCACACCTTCCCCGGCCTAATATAAAAAAAATCTTTTTATCGTGGACAACCTCTTTAAAGGTGTTGTACCACGTTTTGAAGTTATTCTCTATTGATAGGAAAGGAATAATCCCTTTAAAAGGCTGAGCCTTGGGTAATAAATGACAGAACGGTTTTATTACAGTTTTCTCTACTTTTATATTCAGGTTTTTATCCTTCCTCGGTTTTATTGTCAGGACCACAAATGACGACATTCCTTGTTTCCAATGTATCCTCGAATCAGTTATCTCTTGAGGTCATCACTGGTACAAGTAAGTTAAGTTGTTTGCTATCTCTTTAAGTAACTTCAGTAAATAAATGCATAAATAAATTATTCACATATACAGATGTAGCAGAGTTAACCTGCTGCAGCATGATATCTTAGCACAGAAGACTACAAAAAACATTTTTCAATGACTTTTCATTAGTTTTTGTTATCTTCTGTGATAAGATGTCACTGCAGCAGTTTAACCAATTGCAGATGTTTAGGTTAACACTGCTACATCTGTGTGTTTATGCCATGTGTATATCATTTATTTTATTTTTCTTTCTAGCTTCTATACCATCTCCGAATTGTAATGGAGCGAATACAACAGCAAACTGGTTGTCAAGCCTGGAATCCTTTGATGCTGGGACACAACTGGTAAGTGGAAGAAATAGTGTTATAGATGAAAAACAGGCAAACTCCTTTTCTAAAATAAAGGGTCTGTGAGTTTCAACTTGTATTCTTCTTCCCAATCTGTTTTCGTGGCACTCAAAAGCATTTGTGGCACTTTATCTGGGAAATTATTAATGGTGTATGTTCTTAAACCCATGGCATTTTCTCTGATTGGTTTGCATAACGTTGGCTTGGGCCTGGCACCCGTACATAGAAAAACAGCTACTATACCACCTGCCACTTTAGTGGGGCCATCTCCACTGGGGCCTGGTGAGATGCACTTTAGTGATAACTGCAGATGATGGAATTAGATAGGAATGGTAGAGTGCTGAGAAATCAAGAAATCTACAAAAAAACCAGAGTATTCCTACTTTTTTTTTTTTTTTTTTTATGCTAAAGGTCGTCATCGTGAAATGGGGTATCGTTATAAGAGGCCCCATGGGTCCTTATTAGGCTATGTTCACACATGCCCTGTGGCTTCCCTTCATGTATGATGGATTCTGCCAGCACCTGACACTAGGTTCACACCTGTGTTCGGGTTTCCGTTCTTCAGGTCCACTTGGGGACCGGAAAAACGGAAACCCAATCCGCTTAAAAACCCACGGAAACCTGCAGACCCCATAGACTATAATGGGGTCCGTCAGGTTTCCACCTAAAAAATTTTTAAAGCGGAATGGGGGGATGGAATCCCCCGAATGGATACCAAGCGCTGGTGTGAATCCAGCCTGACAGACTCCAGCACAAATGTGAACTCAGCCTTACACCTTGATTTCTTCTTTAATGCATTGCATTTCAAGTTTTTACAGTTTTATGTAAGTAAAGTTTGTTAGATTTCTATGGCAGAGGTCCCCAACCTTTTGTACCTTGTGATCCATATTCAATGTGGATTAAACATAGTGGCATAATAATATTGCAAACATTTGGAAATATTTTAGTGTAGAATTAGTATTATGCCGTCAGAATTGGCGCAGTCCCAGGTTTAGGATTTGTCGGCATTTTTGTTAGTGTAGTTTTCATATTGTAACCAATGCATGTGAACTTAACTGAGGGCTCCCAAAAGTCACACAACTGGGGTCGTAAACCACTTGCAGCTCCCTAGACAGTGGTTCATGATCACTGGTCTATGGTAAAAGTGCTAGGTCATTTCTATGTATATTGATAAGGTTGATGATGTACATCTGGGATATCCATTAATTATTATGCTATTTTGACCTTTTTGTTTTGTAGGTTGTAGCTAAAGTTATGGTGACTTTCACTAGAAATCTGACTTTGTGTTCCGGCAATGAAACAAATTGCTGTAAAGAGGTTCAGTGTGTTGTGGAAACCCTTCAAGTCACTGCCTGTGAGAATAACCGACCGATAGCCAGCATGCTCATACATGCAGATATCTTTATTAACACCACCTTTGTAGGAATTGTTTCAGGTAAGGGACTATTCAAACCGTC
Source organism: Leptodactylus fallax (assembly GCA_947044405.1). Classification (NCBI taxonomy): domain Eukaryota; kingdom Metazoa; phylum Chordata; class Amphibia; order Anura; family Leptodactylidae; genus Leptodactylus; species Leptodactylus fallax. Next base: position 9,335,465 of record CAMRHE010000019.1, read on the forward strand.
AATGAGGGCTTCCCTGGGTAACTTTATAGTATTGTGAAGAATCTCATGGCATAGCGTGTTGCCATCTTCCTTGTATACACTGTACATGAAATAACTGCTAGCATTTTAATCTGTAAGTAGGTTTGAATATATAAACTACAGATTTTCTACTAATTTATGTTTTGTGACTTTGTTAAGATTTTGCCTAGGGCTACAAGGTGACATTTTGTTGTGAACAAGTCATAGAAATAACACTATACAAGCTGAGTGTCTTCCTACAGAAACAAGTTTGTGTGCGGCATTCTGTTACAAAAGTACAACCGGGTCTGAGAAGTTTATGATAAGTTTATCCACATGTTTGTTTCTCACATGGAGGTTTGCTATGATTTCATAACCTCTTTCACCTGGCTAAATATTGCCTTGTAGTTCCAACCTTAAGCTGCCTCCACACTGTGTACTGACCCGGCTGTAGCCACATTCAGTGCTTGGGTCACTGATGCTTTCACTTCTAAGTAAGGCTAGGGCTACACAGAGATTTTCGCAGTGTCCCTGTTCCTGTTGCCCTGTGACATGTGCACCAATGTAAGTGAATGGAGTTGCATTGCCACCCCAAAAGGTGCGACAACAGCAACTTCTAGTTTCAAAAAGATTGTGTTCTGCTGTACTTTTTTGCAACCCTTGCAGTCGCAGAACTCTGAGTCACAATGCAGCTACATTCACTTATATTGGTAAAAGACAGTACAGCAATCTTTGGTTGCGCAATGGCTACATGGCCAAAATAACCCTAGCCTAAGTGAAACACTGATAAATTTCAGCTGTATCTTACTGGCTACTCATTTTTGCTGTTACTGCACAGCCAGCCATGAAATAAAACTGAAATTCATTGGTGTTTTACTTGGAAGTAAAAACAGTGGCGGACTGAATGTAGCTTCAGGTACACCATGTGACAGCAGCCTTACCTTTGACTGTTGTGACTTTACAAAGCTGATAATTGATAAGTGCACATATCTTTACGGAGTGGTAGAATAGTTCACCTGGAAGATCACAAGCGTGTTGACTTTACAGATAATAAAACTGTGATACCTAACCAAGTGTACCAACCACTGGGACCCTGTCCCTGTAATCTAACAGCTGGAACTTGTGATGTCCGCTGCTGCTGTGATCAGGTAACTCATTTATTGCTACTTTTTGTAATGTTCTTGAATTTTAAGTTGTTTTTTTGTATTTATGTATGTGTGTATTAGTGAGCTAAAAGGATAATAAATAAATATATATATTTATTATCAGTGTGTATTATTACGTCTGCAGATTATGATATATTCATAGGCTAATGTGCTAGTATAATATGCCAGTTGCATGCAAAACCACATGCATTTTTTTCTATGCTGGTTTGATGCATTTTACCAACCCTCAATCACAAAATGTGAAAGTGCTATTATACATTTATTCTGAGTAATTTTAAAACATGTTATTGAGTTCTTCTCATCCAATTAAAAAAAGCACTGCAGTAATTTTTATGTCCCCCACATATTTTAAAATGAGCCTGTGTATAGTGTAGTTATTGAATAGCTTACTGACAGAATTATTGTGCTGTTATATGCTCCCCTCTGGAGCACTGACCTTATCTCAGCTCCTTTAAACTGACTCTTCTGGATGAGCACAGGTCAAACTATTAATATTAAAGTCTATTAGAGCCTCAATATGACTCTTATAGAGTTGTATTGCGAGTTTGACATTCTGTTCATACAGCAAACAGTGTGCATCAGTGTAGTAAAGAAAAGTTCAGTGGTTTGGAAGGGAGCACATAACTTCACAATAAAAAAAAAATGTTAGAAAGTAAATTAACATTAAACTATACTGGGGTTTATATTCAAATGGAGGGGAAAAAATGTTTAATTGGAGTGCTTCTTTAACCCCTTAGCGACCCAGGGCGTAATAGTATGTCCTGCGTCGCATGAGGATGTATGGAGAGAGCTTTTTTCTATTTTGCAAAGTTTTTTTAATTTTTTAAAAGGTATCAAAACATTACAAATACTATATAAATTTGGTATCGCCGTGTTCATACTGACCTGCAGAATACAAGTAAAATGTCATTTTTACCACACAGTGAACGCCGTAAAAATTAAACCCATATGAAATTGGCGCAAATGCAGTTTTTCTCCAATTGCACCTCATTCTGAATTTTTTTCCAGCTTCTCAGTACATTGTACAGCATATTGAATGCTACCATTACAAAGTACAATTTGTTTCGCAAACAATAAGCCATCATGTGACTCTGTGAAAAAAATTAAAAAGTTATGGCTCTTGGAATGTGGGGAGGGAAAAATGAAGATGCAAAAACGAAAAATGGCCGGGTCCTTAAGGGGGTTAAAAAGCTTTGAATTTTTTTTTTTCCTTCTTCTTTCTGCCCTCTCACTCTGTGTTTTGATTTTGTTGCCTTTGCGGCTTTTTTTTTTTTTTGAGCTAGAAGTGGAAGAAGGTATATTTATATTTCTCGCCGATTTTTGGTTCTGCTTATGGCTTTGGTGGTTTTATATAAATACACTGTGTATGCAATACCACCTAAAAGTTGTTGGGGTGTGTGTGTTTGTTTGTTTTTTTTTTTTTAATCTGTGTTGGGTTATATCTGAACTATCCAGAGGTTTGTGGATTCTTCAAATAATTTGTAAGAATTAGAAATTTACATGAAGACCTTTCTGTTCGCTTCCTTCTTTGATAGGATTGCAGCATAAGCATGAAAGAACTGTTTAATGGATCTTGTTACTCTGGTATTTTTGGTGGAAATGTCTCTCCACCCTTTGACCAGCTTTGTAGTGTACTAGAAAAGAACCGTGCTCCTGATTGGTTTCCATTCCTGTGTGTCCAGTCTTCCATGGACAATTCTCCATTTCTTGGCTATTTCTACCAGGGATACACCGGGTAAGTCTCTGTATGCTCATACACACATATTGATATAATATCTTGGGTTCTTCTACTATTATCCTTGTACAAAGTATGGCTCACTCTGGAGGACCTGGCCTATTGATTTTATTAAATGCTGCATTGTGTCAGCAGAGGCTTAAAATCATTAATACTGCTGCTTTCTTGGAACAAATTATAATGCGGGTACAGGTTTAAGGGGTTTCTCCACAAAGGGCTATGTCCTATCCACAGGAAACATCTCTTCTCTTCGGGGGCCCCACCACAGGTACCGCCACTGGTCACAAGCTTCCCTGTTCCTTCTCACTGGACAACCGCAGGGAGAAGTATGGTTTAGCATTGTTAGTGCATATGGTCATGCAGTAGGAGGAATGGGGGATTGGGACACCTGGTTTAGTGATCAGGAAGGCCCTAGCAATGGGCTTTCCAGAGATCAGACACTTATCATCTATTGGCAGAATAGGTGAAATATGTTCATTGTGGTATAAGCCATTTAAGAGCTTTAGCTGACTGCACTTTGTGTGCAGAAGCCTGCAGTTGTCGTGCAGATCTACTGGTTTAATATTGGATCACTGCCACAGGTTTTGATGCTTCTTCAATCAAAGGTGAACTGTATCATTTTAACTGCAGGAGATCTTGTATATACGTATTCTTTCTGACTAACCATTTGTTTCCTTTTTTGACTTTTCACAGAACACCCTCCCAGACTCCATCTTTTAATTTGAGCTTCCAGTCCATTTATGAAAAAACTCTGAATGGTTATAAACAAGGAGATGCAATATTAATAGATCTAAGTGGAATCAATGAGTATCTTACAATTCCACAGGTACTGTGTAGTAAACCATAGACTGATCGATCAGTCTATCGCAGCTAGGCAGTAAAGGGACCTCAGTAAAATAAATATTGGCACCTCATATTTGGAAGTTTATGTTGGCAACACCACAAATCTACCCATCTTAATATTTGGTCTTGTGGTGGGGCTCTTACATATACATTTAACATATAGCAGATGTTGGCTTTCAGCATGCCAGCATTCAGACGACTCAAGAAGAATCCAGATCCAGCACTCCAGAAGGTAAAATTGATCGTCTCACAGATTAAAACCCAGGAAAAATATCTACTTCATACTTCAAGAAGACTACAGAAAATAGATCTTGTAATAAGAGGTGGATACCGGTACTCAGACATGACATGGATAAGAGCGCAGTTACCTTACCTGTTTTCTCTGGATTTTAAACTGGCACAATAAAATATTGATCAATTTTATCTACTGAAAATATTGATCAATTTTATCTACTGGAGTGCTGTAATATTATTTCCTGTTTATGGTGTGGACATTCACCCAAACAGATCTGTGTACCATGAGGAGTTTGCTATTTGTTTGGTGAGCTGGAATATATATATATATATATATATATATATATATATATATATATATATATATATATATATATATATATTTTTTTTTTTTTTCCCTCCCTCTTTCTGTACTCTTAAGTTATACTTTGAGAGTGTCTGATATCAGCAGATCACAGGGTTAGCTTCATTTTAAGAAGGGGCTGTCTAGTTCAGAAAACTTTACTAATGTGTAATATGTTGGTATCACAGAGCAATAGTGTAGTGTTGGCTCTACTATAGCTCTGTTAAGAAATATACAGATGTTGAAAGTGGTCTTCTGTGTCAGACCCTGAACCCCAATGAAGTACAGTAGTATAAAACTGTAGTATTGGAAATGAGCTGCTGCAGTTAATACATTTTCTTTATCTTTTTTTTTTCCAGCAATCTGCTATTGGGACTTGTATGACTTATGCTCCAGTGGCTTATCTTCAAGATTTCAATGTTACATGTATCACTGATATAACTGCGTGCACAGATGCATTGACTTTTCTTTTGGATGCTGTGAAGGTTAAGGATGGCAGTGGAGGTCAGTTCTTGACTTTTTTTTTTTTTTCTTTCTTTTGGTGTATGTGTGGGTGGGTGGGGAGTGGTTGGAGAGTAGATCCAAGCCTGGTTGTACACAACCGTATGCTTACTGCCAGCCGTGAATGAAAGGCATCATGTGTCGCCCATGCACCAGCCATGCTTCCGCGGCCCAATTCATTCAATGAATAGGAGCCACAGAAGCACAGACACAAAATTGGACAGGAATAGGTCCTGTTCCATATTTTGCAACCCAGACTGTTGGCCCACACATGGGACTGTGTAATTCACGGTCATGTGCACGGGCCCACAGAAATAAATGGGTGAGTGTGCTCTCCGCGAAAAACCCGGATAGCACACTGACCTTTCATACGGTCATCAGCAAGGGGCTTAAATCCTAGTACTTCGTAGTTTACATCTGACATAGGTCTTCACAGCTTAAAGAGAACTTCCAGCCAAAATAAAAATCCCATATATATATATATATATATATATATATATATATATATATATAATCAAAAGTTAGAGGAATAGTCATTTATTTTTATTTATTTTTTAAACTTAGAGATATTTCTGTTTTGTTGTGCTAGACCCGTGATGGCGAACCTATGGCACGTGTGCCAGAGAGGGCACGCAGAGCTCTCTCAGTTGGCACACGCGCCATCGCCATGATCGCTCACTAATGGGGAATACGGTACAGGAATCCCGGTTAGTGAGCGATCGCTTCTTTCAGCTGTATGTGCATATGTACATGCTGATGAAAGCTGTCACTGTAGGCCGCGGTCCTGCATAGTGTGACCTCTGCCCCGACGCAGGCGCGATGACGTCATTCATCTGCGCCTGCGAACAGAAGAAGGAGGAGGACGCTCTTCGTGGGACTGTAGCTCTTCGTGGGACTGGGTAAGTAACATAAACTACTGTGTGGGGGCCTACTGTGAAGCATATACTACTGTGTGGGGGATACTGAAGCATATACTACTGTATGGGGGACACTGAAGCATCTAATACTGTATGGGAGACACTGAAGCATCTATTACTGTATGGGGGACACTGAAGCATCTAATACTGTGTGGGGGACACTGAAGCATATACTACTGTATGGGGAACACTAAAGCATCTAATACTGTGCGGGGGCCTCTGTGAAGCATATAATACTGTGCAGGGGCCACTGTGGAGCATATAATACTGTCTGGGGGCCACTGTGGAGCGCATTGTACTGTGTGGGAGCCCTTTACTATTTATATCACACAGTATCTGTTTTATAGCAAACATGTTATATTATTATAGGCTGTAATAACATTGCACGGTCAATATAAAACAGATCCTGGTTAATTTAAGGTTAAATTGCCGTGTTGGCACTTTGCGATAATTTAGTGGGTTTTGGGTTGCAGTTTGGGCACTCGGTCTCTAAAAGGTTCGCCAGCACTGTGCTAGACAGAAGTGACCCACGAAGTGCAGCCAGATTAGTTGTTGCATTTAACTAGGACAGTTTTGTCCTATTTGTGTAGCAATATTTTGACATTTGTATCTGTTTAATGTTATTTTTCACAAGAGGTAGGGGCTGCAAAAATACTGGTATTTACATATCAATTTGTCATTTTCATAGTCTAGCGATATATAAAACCGCATATACATGAGGACATTAAAGAGCCTCTTTAAACGTTAATCCACTTTTGTATCTGTTTTAGGCACAATTCCTCTCAAAATACAACTTAAAAATATTACACAGGATATTGTTCCTACAGGTATGGCATTTATCTAAACAATAAAATTGTGTATTTTTTTTTTAAATTTGTTTTTGTTTTGAAAGTAAACGACTTATTATGTAGTACATTTAATATTACTATATGGCTGTTCTGTAACCCTTCTCTTCTCTGTAGGACCTGCACTACCACATGTTTTGCAGTGTGAAGTAAATGTGTCAGCAGACTACGTATTTATTTGGGAAGCTAATAAAATAAAGGAAATACAAGTCACCATTGAGACTGCTAATATCACGCTCACTCATCAGGGTATTTTTATTATTATTTCTTTGGCTGTAATTTGCATGTTCACCAGTTTAAGGCTAGGTTCACATCTGTGCACGGACCACTAAAACAGTGGTTACCCGCAGACCCCATAGACTATAAAGGGTTTCATGGGGTGTCCGCCATTTTTATACTGAAATCGGCGGAGAGAAAAGTCCACTGTGCAGAACTTTTCTCATGGGCGATTTTCTTTGGTTTCTGTGGCAGAGTTTCCAGCAGATGTGAACCTTGCCTAACCCATTAAACTATTTTTCTAACACTATTTTTACTAAACACTATTGGTAACATGTTGTTGCAACTTTTTTTCTTACTAACAAAAGGAATAATAATCGCCTTACCGATTCCCTGCATGTCCAAAGCTGGTGCTCTGCTGGTAACCTTCCGGTTGCTGTTTACATGGGCTCAACAATATTGTGCCGCCACACAACATATGGTCACTGCAGCAGTGACTTCAGTGTGGCGTATTGCTTCAAACAATGATTAGCTTTAGTGATCACGTTTTGACCAGGTAAATAAAGGCCGACAGGGGAACATGGAAACTTCTACATGGGAGAGGTATGGATTGGATCTATTTGAGGGGGCGCCCAATGGTTCGTTACGTTCTGATGAAAATAGAGCAGGTCTTATTCTGTTCCGTGTTATAGGAACAGAATGGATTAAAAGCCCCCTTGGAAATGCATCATGTAATGCACTTGGATGACATTCGTATGTCACTCCAAGTGTCATCCGAGCGCATTCCACTGCAAAATCAGCCTCTAACTCGGATGAAAACTTGGTCGTGTGCATGGGGTCTAAGTACTTATGCAGGTATGTAGGTATATGTAGGTAGGTATAAAAACTTACATAAATAACCATAAATTGCACAGTGCTGTCATATACACAGAGTATGTAAAAGTAGTAACTTACATTTTATAAAACAAGACTAGCAACAATTCAGGAGAGGGGAGACATGAAAAGCTATTTCACACTACTATTCCTACACTGACTACGGCATTAAAATTTAATTATTAATTAATTTAAATTATATTATACAATTATCGTTAATAAATAGATGCATAGTTTGTTGCATATTTACATTTTTACTAAGTCAATCTCTAGTTTTTTTTTTTTTTTTTCTTTTCATGAATGACAGGAACTTTACTGCGTCCGTCTGACCATGGCTGTCAGCCATTTATGAAGGAGCCTGAGTCAGGCTGTGTAAAAATGGAGTCCAAGTGTGGCCTACCGACTCCACAGCCCTGATTTATGTACATGATTTTGTTATTGATATTGGCTAATGTAGCAAGACCCTTAGTCAAAAGTAGGTTGCAGAACAGGCAGTTTACAGTTAGCAAGTATTATAGCATAAGTTACGCAGCAAAATTTAACTTATGGACTTAAAAGGAATGGAAAATATTTGAAAAACATGTCATAAATGTTGGGGTACACCCGGTGCTGGGTGGAGAGCCAATGATATAATAACTGTTGCTGGAGACTGTACATGTGATGTTTAGATTCTGAGGTCATTTTTATTTCGTCTTCTGTCTCATGCTACTTTCCAGCATTTTGTCTACATCGTACTGGAGCAGATTTATTAAACTGTCTAAGGCTGAACCCTCAAGTTACAAAAATGCATCGTTTTTGCCACAGTGGAAACGCTGAGGCAAAAAACGCTTTGTTTTACAGTACCTGCAAAGTGAATGGGATTCTGGCTAATCCCATCCACACATTGTAGAAAAAAAATCTGCAGCGGAAAAGCACAGCATGTCAACTATACCTGCGGAAACGCTAGCGTATGGTATAATAAGGGCAGAAATTCCGCAGAGGAAAACTCTGCGAAATTGCAACAAAAAATGCTGTGGAAAAAACTGTGATTATTTATTTAATTTTTTTCCACAGCGTTTATTAGTTGCGTTTCGCTACGTGGGGCCTTAGCCTAAAAGTAAAACTGTCTCAGTTGCCCATAGCAAACAATCACAGCTCAACCTTCATATTGTATTTAGCTAATGAGAAATAAAAGTTGCATTATGATTGGTTATTAGCTGCTATTGGCAACTAAGATGGTTTTAATAAATCTGCCACCATGTGGTGTACAGACATACACCTCATGTGTAGTAAGCTATCAACAATTACATTTTCTTCAGGTTGTAAAAGTGCATGTTTGCTTGTTCTTATGGGTTATTGCATTCAGTCTTATGCAAACAAGTAATTTATGTTGTATTCTTATGACAGCAAAACTAGCTCAAAGATTCACAGCTACATTTCTCACCAGCAACAGTACAACAGGTGTCCTGTCTGGAAATCCAGGTATTAAAATGGTTAATAAAAACTGTAAAACAAATCATATGACTTTGTATAGGGATGCGTGGAAATTCAACATTAGTAACATTGTTAATACATTATGCCACAGTATGTGAAGTATTGCTAGGTCCTATGAAAGGGGGCACGATAGCTAAACCTGTGGGGACAAGTGCTATGTCTGTTATGGGGTCACTGGCTCTATTAAATAGGTATTGATATTTATTTGCAATTTCATTAGATATGGTAACATATGTCATTATTGTGTTATGTAACTCACCATTCTCAGTATTATCAGAAAATTTCTGATATTGCCCCGTTCTTTTCATTATGCTATTGAGGCAAATTTTTCTATTCTTGCATTTTCAGTGTTTCCTCCCATTCTTCCACAAGCCCTAACTTTTTCTACTTTTTCAATTAACATAGCCATATGAAGGTTTGATTTTTATGGGACAAATTGTACTTCCTACTTCAATCCTCCTGTATAAGGTGTCTTTTTTTTTTTTTTTGTTTTTTTTTGTGGGACAAGCTGTAGTTTTTAACATCATTTTGGGGAATGCCTACCAATGTCATTAATAATTTTTAGACCATATATAATAGTTCTTAGTTCTAACAGGTATTCTGTATTTTATTTTAACTGCAGGCTACCAAAATGGAAAAACAGTTATCGTTGCTAATGGGAGCGCGCCATTTATCAAGACCACGCTTAATGTCTGGAAACCAGGTAAAATATTGTTTCGTTTTTGTATAGTTATATAATACATGTGTAACACAGATGTAATATGGTATATTAAAAGGGATTTTCTAGACTGGGGACCAGTTTTGATACTAATAATTTATCACAGGATAGGTCATTACTGTCAGATTGGAGGTCTGGTTATCTGCCTTCAGCTCCAGAAAAGGAATCTATCCACCGAATAGTGCAGGTGTCAGAACTTCAACAATGCTCTTATTCACTTGAAATAAATGCATTTCTGCTTTTAAAATTGCTGACATTTACAATAGTCTTTGATCTATTTTAGTTTTGGATAGCTCGTGCTCCAGCGTCACTCGGAAACCTGTTCTGTTTGGAGAAAATTCATTTTCTGGATGTTTATTCAAAGTGGTCAATGAGAACTGTGCACAGCTAAGGTGAGTCATAATTATAGAAAATATAACATTAAAAGATTATAGAAATAACCAATACAATGTACTTCTGTATCATAACATAACATTCCTGCCTTACAGGGGCTCATGTACACAACGGTATTACACTTCTGAGTTGTAGAGAAATAAATATAATGAATGAATGAATGAATATATGTGACTATTCAACAGAACAACTTGTGGCATATTTCAAATGTGTTCTTCCCTAGAAACATAACTTCCAGAGGTGCATACCACTGTAATACAGTGCTGTAATGAGTCGCAATACGGTAGCACATGACCTGCTTACATTGTGTATAGTATACCTTCAGAAACTCCATGCACCCTCATACAAGATTTGTGTGTGATTTAACCTTAACTGTATTAAAACAATGATAAGCTACCCATGTTTCTACCTCTAACACTATTTAGGATCAATAATGGGGTGTACCCAATAATTTGTTTTTCTTTACTTGTATTAATAAGAATGCTGTATATGGCATATATTCTGTATTGCAGGGGAAATGTACTTTCCTGGTTTCAGAATTTACTTCTTTCTGTCAATCACGTATCCATGAGAGGAAACTCAAATGTCAGTGACCCAAGCGAATGGGTATCAATAATATGTAAGTTAAGTGGGAAAGTTAACATGTAAAATGTTCTGCATGAAAATTGGAGGATAGTTTTTTTTGCTGCATTCCAGCAGAAGCCTCTATTTCTGTGGGTTCTGAGGATAGTGGGAATCAAGAATGCCACACACTACTGATAAGTAAGCAAGTACAATCAAGACAATAAACAAGAATTTAAGCAAACTCATACAAGTCTGGGTTGAACCCAATGTCAGCTAGCTGAAACCCCAAGGTGTACAGGCAAATTACAGATTATGAGGACCAAGCAGACATCTTGGCGTTAATAGGTTGCCTGGCATATCATTTTGTGAACATTTCGTGTTCCAACCAACCCCCATTCTTTATGTATAGAAATTTCCTGGCGCTGCATATACACACGTCTGATGGTCACTGATTTAGAATTTGACCTTATACCTTTTGTTTCAGACAGTACCAAGACCTTCTAAGGCTGAGGCCACATGTTGTAGAAAATGCGGCTTTTTTTGTTGCAGTTTTTGAGCCAAAGCCAAGAATGGCCACAAAAGGAATGGGAAATATATAGGAAGCTCTTATACTTCTACCTTCTGCTCAATCCTTTTCCTGGCTTTGGCTCAAAAAACTGCAGCAAATTCTGCAACAAAAAAAAAAAAGCTGCGTTACCACAATGTAGGGCCCTCAGTCTAAGGCATAGCAAATCCCATCCACACATTGAAGAAAAATACCCGCACCGGAAATGCTGCAATTTCCAAAACTGTTGTGATTTTTGAAATTGCAGCTTGTCAATTATACCTACGGAAACCCTGGCTGTTTCATTACGGGTATAATTGAAGCAGAAAAGCACTGCAGGAAAAACCGTGATGCATTTCCGCCATGGTTTTTCCTGCAGCGACTTTTGGTTGTGGCTCGCTACATAGGGCCTTAGCCTAAAAGCCAGAATTGAAGTGGAACAATCTTCAAGAAGTAACTTTAATCCTTTACAATACAAAGTCAAACTAGATATTGTACTGTTCAGAAGTTAGTGTCAAGCCTATATAAATTGTTTAAATGGAACTTTTTAGTTTTTTTTTTTTTTTTCACTAAACCATAAATACCACGTTGTGTCTCTTTTTTATAGTTTTGCTAGCATGTTTTTAATTTAATCTGACTGAAAACTTCATTTTGTACATTATTGTCATGCACATGCTATAATAAAGTTACCATTAATTAGTCATCTGGACAAAACCTTTCTTCTGAATAATCACGCACTCCCTGCTGTCATTGGGCATTATGATGTGTCAAAGAAGCTTCCAATGTCAACAGAATCACTGAAGAAAATTTGTATGTGCTTTGAGTCCTGTTTTGGCGGCATGCATAGTGAAATCAGATGTACTTGCACTCTGTCTCCCAGCCTCTTGTATATCCAAATGGTGGAGAAAAAGCCAAAGCAAGTAAAACTGACTTCACTCTGCAGAATTACTTCTGAAACTTTGCTTATGCTTTGTGGATTCCTGCTTCTGAAACACGCAAACTTAAGACTCTCTTTGGCCTGTGGGTGTGATTAACTTTTCAGAGGAACGGCCCTGGCCAAGTGACTAGTCAAGGTTAATTTTAATACAGCACATACGATTATAACATTTTTTCTTGTAGATTGTAAAGCTATTGTAGAGGTTGCCCAAGAGTTGATATTGATGTCCTATCCTTAGATTGGTGTGGATCAGACAGTGGGTACCTCCACTGATCAGCTGTTTAAGCACACAATGTACAGAGCTGGAAGTAGGCAAGCTCCACACTGTGTAGCAGCCCTTCTGAGCTATTGCAGCTCAGGTCCCATTCAAGTAAAGAATCAGTACTGGTAGGTTCAGAGAAGTCTTATCTGCATGTTTATTTTCAGTTTGGTTGTGTTAGGAGAAACAAAATCAGTAAAATCAGATAAATCAAGAGTACCTGGCTACTACACCGAGACTCTACACATTAGTAGAAACCTCTTTTTGCAGTTACTTACTGTAAAGCTGCTCATACACAATGCTCTTATCATGCTGACTTATCTAGCTCACAGTCTGTCTGGAGTGCAACCTGTTTAGGATGGTCTAGACTGGATAGAATGGTAGCAAACTCTGTTCGGTTTGTACTTCTTTATAGCCTCTTGTGGATAAAACTTTTCCTATTCATAGAACAAAAACAATTTTCTAAACATTGAGGAATTATATGACAGTGTATAATAAAGTTGCATAACTTTTTACAGTAAATTATTTACATAAAACTGGAAACCTCCTCTCACTTGGTGTGATTTTTCCATAGACGAAGAACCCAATACAACATGTACAGAGAACTGCAATACAGAAAATGTAATCTGTTTAAAGGTACCATCAAACCTCAACATTCAGATCCTGACAGCTGTAACTGGCGCTGTTGAGGGCATTACCCAAGAAGAAATCCTGGCAACTAAAGTTAGGTCAGTGTCCATGATACTGTATATTATTGTTTGTCTGCTATTTTATTTCTCTTTTCCTCTTGAAAACCCTTGCTATACACTTTTTATTTAATGTCATAGAAACTAAAAAAAGGAAGTTTGCATGTATTAAAGGGATTTTCTGGGATAAATTAAAAACTAACTGAAGACTTGGGGAAAGGTGAAATAAAAAAGAATTGATACTCCTCTACCTGTGACCCATGTCCCCTGCAGTCCACAGACTGCTTGGGCTGGATGTGCAGGGGCTAAGGGCCCAATTACTGGCCTTAGCAGTCACCTAAACCTCTCCGAGTCCATCCTGGGCAGTTCATGGACCAGAGGGAATGTAAGGTGTGGTGTGTTTTTTTTTTTTTTTTTTTTTTTCTTTTTTCTTCTTCTTCACCACACTCCTGGCCCCCAGTTAGATTTAAATTATCCCAGAAAAAAAAACTTTAAATTTGTTTTTAAGGCAGTATATGAGTTATAAGAAAGGTCATTATGGTCATACACTTTTATACAGTCATATGAAAAAGTTTGGGCACCCCTATTAATCTTAATCATTTTTAGTTCTAAATATTTGGGTGTTTGCAACAGCCATTTCAATTTGATATATATAATAACTGATGGACACAGTAATATTTCAGGATTGAAATGAGGTTTATTGTACTAACAGAAAATGTGCAATATGCATTAAACCAAAATTTGACCGGTGCAAAAGTATGGGCACCTCAACAGAAAAGTGACATTAATATTTAGTAGATCCTCCTTTTGCAAAAATAACAGCCTCTAGTCGCTTCCTGTAGCTTTTAATCAGTTCCTGGATCCTGGATGAAGGTATTTTTGACCATTTCTCTTTACAAAACAATTCCAGTTCAGTTAAGTTTGATGGTCGCCGAGCATGGACAGCCCGCTTCAAATTATCCCACAGATATTCAATGATATTCAGGTCTGGGGACTGGGATGGCCATTCCAGAACATTGTAATTGTTCCTCTGCATGAATGCCTGAGTAGATTTGGAGCTGTGTTTTGGATCATTGTCTTGCTGAAATATCCATCCCCGGCGTAACTTCAAATTCGTCACTGATTCTTGTACATTATTCTCAAGAATCTGCTGATACTGAGTTGAATCCATGCGACCCTCAACTTTAACAAGATTCCCGGTGCCGACATTGGCCACACAGCCCCAAAGCATGATGGAACCTCCACCAAATTTTACAGTGGGTAGCAAGTGTTTTTCTTGGAATGCTGTGTTTTTTGGACGCCAGGCATAACGCCTTTTTGTATGACCAAACAACTCAATCTTTGTTTCATCAGTCCACAGGACCTTCTTCCAAAATGAAGCTGGCTTGTCCAAATGTGCTTTTGCATACCTCAGGCGACTCTGTTTGTGGCGTGCTTTCAGAAACGGCTTCTTTCGCATCACTCTCCCATACAGCTTCTCCTTGTGCAAAGTGTGCTGTATTGTTGACCGATGCACAGTGACACCATCTGCAGCAAGATGATGCTGCAGCTCTTTGGAGGTGGTCTGTGGATTGTCCTTGACTGTTCTCACCATTCTTCTTCTCTGCCTTTCTGATATTTTTCTTGGCCTGCCACTTCTGGGCTTAACAAGAACTGTCCCTGTGGTCTTCCATTTCCTTACTATGTTCCTCACAGTGGAAACTGACAGGTTAAATCTCTGAGACAACTTTTTGTATCCTTCCCCTGAACAACTATGTTGAACAATCTTTGATTTCAGATCATTTGAGAGTTGTTTTGAGGAGCCCATGATGCCACTCTTCAGAGGAGATTCAAATAGGAGAACAACTTGCAATTGGCCACCTTAAATACCTTTTCTCATGATTAGATACACCTGGCTATGAAGTTCAAAGCTCAGTGAGGTTACAAAACCAATTTTGTGCTTCAGTAAGTCAGTAAAAAGTAGTTAGGAGTATTCAAATCAATAAAATAAGGGTACCCAAATGTTTGCACCGGTCAAATTTTGGTTTAATGCATATTGCACATTTTCTGTTAGTACAATAAACCTCATTTCAATCCTGAAATATTACTGTGTCCATCAGTTATTAGATATATCAAATTGAAATGGCTGTTGCAAACACCCAAATATTTAGAACTAAAAATGATTAAGATTAATAGGGGTGCCCAAACTTTTTCATATGACTGTATTTAGCCAAATTGTTGGTGAAATTATGGAGCCCTAATGTTCCAATCTACTTTGTTTTATTAATTATTTTGCCAATGTGTTTTGTTTTTTTTTTAGCTTCTCAACAGTTAACATAGATTGTGTATCAGCCTGTAGCTTGTCACTTCCACTTTCGGCCTCTGTCCAGTTCATCAGAGTACCAGCCCAGGTGCCTTTGAGCATCACAAGGTAATGTAAATATGGAATTGGGTTAATGAAATAAAAATCTCAAAACCTACAGCTATCAGCCATAACTTTAAAATCACTTGCCTAATAATGTGTAGGTCCCTCTTGTTTTGATGTGAACTGTCAAGGTATGGAGTCTGGAAGACCTCTAAGGCTGGGTTTACACTTATTACTGCAATTTAAAAACTGCATGCATGTCTTCGTAAAAAAAAAAAAAAAAAAAAAAAAAGCCCATATAAACCCAGTCTACAGTTGTCCTGGTTTAAAGGGGTTTTCCGGGCAAAAAATGTTTTTTTAAAAAAGGTCTGTTAGTGCTATTAATGGGTTAATAAATGCACCCATATACCTTTTAGCAGTGCTTTGAGTGATTTCTGGGTGTCTCTTGAAGCTCCTGGCACATTCTGCATTTGTTTACATGGTTCAACTTCCTGCTTCGTAGCTTCGACACTAGGTCCCTCTCACCTCACTCTCCCCTTTCCTCTATCCCTCCCATACTCCCCCTCCCTGTCTCTCTAGCTATCCTGCCCACCCCCCGACCCTATTATACTTGCATGACTTCCTTCCAGTCTTCCTCCTGCGGGACAGCCCCTCCTTCTATTGGGATTCTGCCGATGCGCAGTAGTCCCAGCACTGCTCTGTAGCCGACGATCCACCTCTACTGCTGTCCCACAGGATGAAGCTTGAAAGGAAGAGAAGTAAGTATAATTGAGTGGATGGTTGGGGGGGGGGGGATAGTATTGACATTCCGTTTCCAGAAACGGGGAAACGAATCATCACCGGATAACCAGCAAATATGGGTAACTATACATTGTTGATAAATTATGTTATTTAGAAATAAGGCAGGGGAGGGTGTATAGATTAGTGTAGGAATTTGCTTTTATCCCGGACAACACCTTTTAAGGCCCGGGATAAATGCCGCGGTTTGGCTGCTGCGGAAACGCTGTGGAAAAATCGCAACGTTTTACAGTCACTTCAAGAAAAATACACGCAATGGACACGCTTCGATTTACACAAGTCGCAGTTTTGGAAATCGCAGCATGTCAGTTATACCTCCGGTGGTTTCCTTATAGGTATAATGGAAGCAGAAAGTCCGCAGAGACTTTCTGTGAAAAGCTCTGTGGGAAAAAACGCGATGCATTGTCGCCGTGGTTTTTCCAGCAGATCTTCTTTTGCTGGGGTTTTCCAGGACTATATTATTGAGCACCTGTTCTTTAGGATTGGTCATCAATATTAGATTGGTGCGTGTCTAACACCTAGAACCCCCATATATAATTTGAATGGAAATGACCAGCTGTCAAAGCCTTTCTTTTGCCTTTTTTAAGGACAATATAATGTAGTAAAAAACATACTAATCTGATTTCAGTGGTCTGTCACTTATGTGTTAATGTATTGTAGTTTTGGAGAACTATTGTTGCAGCACAATGTCAGTGTTTTGAGGCAGGAGTCTGTACTCATGAAATCCAGAGTATGTATAGTAATGGGGAGGAAGCTGTCAATCATTCATTGATCTCCTGTTTCACTGTGCTGGTATTGTTCTGCAACAAGTACTGCAAATTCTCCATATCTGCAGCACCATCACAAGAAAGTAACAGACTGCTGAAATTGGCATCTTTGTTACTACTTTATGTTGCTATCAGAGAGGTCAGTATAAATGTACTGACAGGTTCTCTTTACATCCTGTGTGCCATGAGGTGGGGCCTCTGTGAATAGAACCTATTTTTTTCTGGATATACCATAGATGCTCGACTAGATGGAGTGTTAAATTTTTAGGCAAGTCAGCACCTTTAACTCTCTTATTCAAGCTATTCCTGAACAATTTATGCAGTCTGTCAGGATGCATTATCATACTGAAAGAGGCCCCTGCCATAGTTAATATTGTTGCCGTGAAGTGGTGTACCTGATCTGCAGCAATGTGTATGTAGGTGACACTTGTCAAAGTAACATCTACATGAACGCCAGAGTTCCCCAGCAAGACTTTGCCCAGAGCATCATGTGCTTCTTCTGTGTTGCCTTCTTCACATAGTGCCTCCTGATGCCATTTTTTCCCCAGGTAAAAGATGCATACGCACTTGGCTGTCCATATAATTTAAAGAAAATTTGAATTACCACACCAGGCCACTTTATTCCGTCACTCCGTGATACAGTTCTGATGCTCACATGTCCATTGTAGTTGTTGTTGGCAGTGGACCACATGGACTAGCCTTCTCCCCCAGGTACCTAACAGTGTATACCAAGAGCACCCCACAAAACCCGTGATTTTGGAAGTGCTCTGACCTAGTCTAGCCATTGCAATCTAGTTCTTGCCACTCAGATCCTTGTACTTGCTCATTTTTCTGCTTCTAATACATAAACTTAAAAAAAAAAAAAAAAAATTTTTTTGCTAATATCACACTCCTTGACAGGTTGTGACATACCAAAATGACAAGTATTATTCACTTCACTTGTCAGTGGTTTTAATGTCATAGCTGATTTTATACATATATGTGTATACATTTACTGTAATATAAATATCACTATACAATACTGATCAACTTCCTTATACATTTAGATTTCAAATGACAAATACAGAATATGACTGTGAGAAGAATGATGTCTGCTGGCAGCAGCTTGCTTATCCACTGACTAAGTATTACACAGGTAAGAGACTTAGAAAAATATCTAGAATGTTCCTCCACAGCATAGTTAACCATTTGTCTACCAGATGGATTTTATTTTATAGTTTGGTAAAGACCATGTAGATGGTTAACTGTCAAATAATAATATTTTATAAGGGAAACCCAAACTGCAGGAAAAAAAAGCATAGGCTAAGGCCCCACAAGTCAGAATGCAGCAAATATGCGTTGCATTTGTTCTGCAGCGTTTGTTTGAGTTTTTCCTGAGCTTTCCTCTGCATTTTTTCTTACCCTATTATAGGAAAACTGCTCATGATTCCTGCACTGTGGATGAGATTAAACAAAATCTCATTTATTTTTCTGGTACTATAAAACAGTTTTTGTTTTTTTTTTCAGGTTCCTTTCCGCAGCAGCCAAAGATATTGTGTTTCTGCCAAGTGAGGCTTTGGCCTTACAAAGGGTTTAGCTGCTCACAATCTCACTGGTGGAACACAAGTGACCAATACATGTTTGCTTTGTTAATATATAAATAATTCCTTGTCAATACCTTTTTCATAATAAGACATAATAAGGCATAGTTTAAGCCATACATTGCAGGTATACAGATCAGCACCTTATATGCTCTGTTCTCTAATATTTGTATTTCTGATTAAAAATGACTTGTTCATCATTTACATTTACTTATTTTTTAGGAGAGCCACAACATTTGACCTTGGCTAAAGGATTGATACTGGTCTTTTTTTTCATAAGTGCTGCAGTTCTTGGAGCACCATGGAACAGAATCCGTAAAGCATGGAATGAAACCACCTTTTAAAAGAGGCTTCCAATAATGGAGTGGCTATTCAAGTAGCTGCTAGATTGTAAATACTGGATTGGAATTGAATATAATGGTGTAAATATATTTGAAAATATTTTAATGATGATTTTGTCATATCAAAATAAAATATATTTTAACTGATTTATAGAAATTGACGTCTAGGTTTTTCCTCTGAGAGAATATTTTCAGCTTTTTCTAAGTTCATGGAATCAACCTTCTGTTGGAATATCCTATTGGTGCAAAAGACTCCACTTGATACAAAGTAGGCAACTTCTGATCACCCTAAAAATGTTCAAAGGACATTCAGCTGCTCCATTTAATCTGTATAGCCTCTGTAAGTATGTGAGCCAGAGGGCGCTGTTGAGCGACCCAGGCCCAGCCCTGAAAAGGCCTTCAGCCACACCTTTGGGGGGGCGTGGCATGTAACTCCAGAAGTGTGGAGTATCCTGCAGGGAGCAGGAGATGGTGGACCCAGCTGGACAGATAGACGGTCTGTGCCAGGAGGGCTGGGGGTCCACAGGAGACTGTTGCTGGAGCTGAGCAATAGTCAAGACAGTTAGGGGCTCAAGGAGTCAGTTAGTGCCCTAACTGTGGCATAGGTTTTTTGTTGTTTTGTTATGTTGCAGTTAAGCTGAATAAAGCCACTTTTAATTTACACTTGGACCGTCTGAAAGCTATCTTTCCAGCGCCCAGTACCATGAACCACCGCTGTCCGGACCAGGAAAAGCCGCCATTTTGAGTCTAATTCCCCCCAAGTTGTCACACCTCCTTTAGAGAATGTATGCTGCTGCGCACAGGCCTTAAAGGGGTATTCCCATGAGCATAACCATTTTTAAATTTGTAGATAATTAAAAGTGAAACATTTTTGCAAATATAAGTAATTAAACATTTTGCAGAGTTTTAAAGATTTTCTCTAAATATCTTGTGGTCACGAGTTGTTGTCTTGATAGGTTGCCAGTGGATACGACCATGAATACAGGACCTTTATAAGGTCAGAAAGACAGCCATGATTTGCCTTATTGTGGCCAGGATATCTTTTGATACATGTAGTGTCCCTGCCTGATAAACTAGCTACAATAAGAAAATCATTGCTGGGTTCCTGACAAGTTCCAGACCATAGAAAGTTTCTGCATACGTGGTCGTATCCATTGGAAACCGATCAAGACAACAGACTGTCACCACTAACATAGTTAGAGAAAATCTTTAAAACGCTGCAGAATTTTTAGCTACTTATATTTGCAAAAATCTTTAACTTTGTATTATCTACAAATATAAATATGATTATGTTCATGGGAATACTCCTTTAAGATTGATCAGGCATATCCTTGATAAAGCTTTCTGATTGATCATAGAGAGAGCTGTGTGGCCGTACAATTACAGCTGCAAAGTCTTCTCTATCCCCTCCCTGCATTCATCTCTTAAGATCACTGTACGGAGGAAGCAAAAAGCTGAATTATCAGTGTTCAGCTTCCTGATACAGATCTAGGAAGCTAGAGAAAGTCTTTCCCCTCTAAATATCTCATAGTCCCACCAATAGCCTTCCAAACTGAGTCAAGACTCCTGGGATATCACACCCTCC
This sequence comes from Leptodactylus fallax, assembly GCA_947044405.1. Lineage (NCBI taxonomy): Eukaryota > Metazoa > Chordata > Amphibia > Anura > Leptodactylidae > Leptodactylus > Leptodactylus fallax. The sequence continues at coordinate 9,356,124 of CAMRHE010000019.1, forward strand.
ACTTTGAAATCTGTTCTTGCTAACATCCGCCCATAAGTACAAGTGATACATACACTTTCTTCATTACCCACATTAGCAGGACACTACATAAAGGTGATGGAATGTACATAACCACAATTATAAACTCCCAATCAATGCAGTGCACCCCCCTACGTTATTCCTTTCCCTATCAGCAAAAGTGATGACAACAGAAATTCCCTATAGACAAGCAAACTCACCCCTGTGGAATAGCTTGTATGAAATGGCAGCCATGTCTAATATCTTGTGTAATACAGATGGCGAGTGTCATGTCAGGTGCGTCTTTTGCAACCCTACCAACTGCACAGACTGTGTTTTTTAATATATTCAAAAAATCTTTCTCTCTTCCTTCATTCCCCTGACGAGAGACATTTAGGGTATATTTACAAAAGAGTTTTTTGCAGGCTGAATTTGAGACGGAATCTGCCTCAAAAAAGCCTCCCGTTCATTTTGATGGGAGTCAGTAGCAGATTTTTTCCTTCTAACTGATTTGATTTCTTTTTTTTTTCCCCAGCTAGATAAAAAAAAAAAAAATCGACATGACCTATCTTCAGGTCGTTTCCGCCTTGAAAACCCCATTGAAATAAAAAAAATAAATAATTAAACACCCAAAACTGAGGCAAAAACACCTCATGTAAAAAAAACAAAATGCATCAAAATTCCACCAATTCCTGGAGCAGTTTTTTTTTTTTTCAGCCTGCAAAAAAAAAAAACTGTGAACATGCCCAAAAACTGTGTGAACATACTCTTAGGACAACAGTTTATCATTCTGACCAGTTATATATAAACAAGAGTCCCACAAACTAAGGATAAGCTGTGCACCCCCCCTCCTTTTCCAAGCAAGTAACTCAGTGACTCTCCCTTCCAGAGTCAGCGCTGCAAAAACTTATCCTGCTGCCTCTGTGTGCTTTCTACATACATCTGTGGTATAACTCCTCCGTTGCTGTCTTAATGTAAAGCATGTAATGAATAATGGGAGGAAGCAGGAGATAACAGCCTCCACCTCTCCCATGGCCATCACAGAAACCGTGACATTTGAACAATACTTTTAGTCATCAATAGTAAATAACATAAGTGTTTGGGAATAGATTCAAGAACTCCAATCCGTGGGGGAAACTTCCACGGCACTGTCCACTCATCTGCTCATTCTGCCAAAGCCACTTGTCTATTCAATTGGTTTTGTGTGTGTCCAAGGCATCAAGTGGTGTGTCAAAGAACGCAGCAGTTCTCAGCACCGCTATCCTCAGCCTTCCTGGCTACATCATAGAGTACTGTGAAAAGTGCTCTGAGTCATCTAGAAACTGCAACCTTTCTTTCTGTACTTCCATTGAAAAATCTCGGAAAAATGGCACACTTTCACACTTATAATATCTTTCCAATCTCTGGATCTTATCCTGATTTTTGTAATGCAATATTTTAATGAGCACATGGCTTGGGGCTGTCCAGGGGGGCCAAGTCTAGTAGGCAATTAATGTGCTCATTCAACTGCAAAGATGGCAGGTCAGTCCTTTTTTGCCAAACGTTCTGTGAGCGCAATACACTAAGTATCACCGTATTGAAGTCCAAATTAGTACAAATGGTATATGATCCGGCTCAGAGAAACACACACAGTCTCAAGGTGTGATTATGTGACCAATATGGAGTCTGGTCTTTAATGGTGGATAGTTAGGTTTTTATACATTGTAGGTGTGGTTATACATTACATAGACAAAGAAAAGGTGCGAGCAGTATAATTAACATAACATGGTTGGGTATAAAGCTGTCACAAGTTTTAGTATATAACTATTGGATAAGGCACGAACAAGAAGTTTCATCCCATTATAGATAACAGTTTTCTGGAAAGGAGGGGATGAGCTCTGGGCAGTGCCTGAGAAAGGAATATGAGATGGAGAAAATGCACAAGCTGGCATCCTTCACAGTGCCAACAGTCATTTCTCAAAGTAGTCATCTGAGTTTGTGTCCTCCACCACTCCGATGGAGTCTGTTTTTCCAGATCATCGGCTTTTGCCTGCAAGGATGCCGGCGCCTGAGTATGTGTTTGTAAGTTCTGCTGCATTGGAAGCAGGGCATCCCCCACTTCTTCCACCTTATGAAGATCATTTCTAAGCAGTAAATGACCTCTTTCAACCCCTTCACCTGGCAGGTGAGCTTGACTAAAACAGAGGAGTTATGTTTAATACAGTAGCAGTGAGAACATCAGCCAGAGTGGGCTTGTCTGCTCCCTCAGACCTTGTATTTCTGGCTCCCTCCTTCTGTGTTGATCTCTGGTTCTGGCAGTCCTACATGTCCTCTGCCAGTACAGTGAACCTGGATCCTAAAGCTGATGCACCTCCTGTTCTCTGTAATAAAGTGGAAGCCTGGGAGTGCAGGCATAGCTTCTGCCCACAGCACTCACCCCCTGCCTTCTCTTTCATTGGTGCCAACTTGGCATTTGTGCTCCAGACTCCCTGGGGGTGACCTCAGCTTTTTTATGTGGGGTCATTATTAGGTACTGTTTACACCCTCAAGAGCACTGGAACCTCCGCAGTAAACTGCCCCACAAAACGCCCGGTTCAAGTGTTAATAACAGGAGATTTCAGGATACTTACTGTGGGAGCTCCGGAGCTGCACACTGGTCCGTTCACATTACCTGCAAGGACATGCAAAAATGCAATGAAAAACACTGCAAAAAAAAAAACGCAATGCTTTTATGCTGCGTTTTTTTTTTCACAGCATTTTTTTTTTATCTGCGTTTTGCTACGTGAGGCCTTAGCTTCAGAGGGAGATCAATGCTCTGATTTAGCATTTTTAGGTAGGTGATCTTTGTTTTAATAAGACTGAAGTTTGAACTTGCACATGTTGTGTTTTTTTTGTTGCAGATTTTGCTGCCATTTTGTGCTAAAGCAAGGAGTGTCTTAAAAAGAAATAGGTAAAATAAAAGAAGCATTTTCTGCCAGGGAAATTTAGCAACATATTTTCCTGAAAGTCACCATCGCATTTTTTATGATGGTATACTTGCAGGAATCGCGATTGGTCCCCTACTGCTTTCAACTTTTTCTTTTCAAAGGTTAAAAGATGATGTAAAAACTCTGCAGCAATAATTTACATAACACTTAGGTCACTTTGCACTGTGGGTTTTTTCATATCATGTGGATTAGATGTCTCCACATTTCATCCACTATATTACTATACATTTACAGGTGCATCTCAATAAATTAGAATATTTTTGAAACGTTCATTCATTTCAGTAATACAATTCATAATCAGCGTCTTCCATGATTGTGTGTCCTACTGAACCAGACTGAGGGACCATTTAAAGGCTTAGGAAACCTTGGCAGGTGACACACTGAATTTACAATACTGAACTTTTTTACAATATTCAAATTTTCTTACATTTTGGTTTTCATTAGCTGTAATCCATAATCAACATTTACAGAAATAAAACACTTGAAATAGAACACTCTGTGTGTAAAGAATCTAGAAAATATAGGAGGTCACTTTTTAATTTAATTACTGAAATAAACGTTTCAAAGATATTCTAATTTATTGAGATGCACCTATAGCTAGTCTCCTGTGGATCCTCCCACCTTTCTATTTGAATGATTGGTTCTTATTTCATTGCAAAAGTATATATGTTTGTACTTGAAATTTTATCTCTTTTTTTTCAGTGTAATGCATCAGAAATAAAAGCTGAGACCCACAATGCTAATATATTCCTGTTGGTAAAGATTTTTCCTGGCTAGTTGAACTATGATATCCTGACCTTGCAGGACACCAATTCTGATCTGCAGGCCCCTGCTAAATAAATTGTCACGAGGTATGAAAAGCTCAGTGACATACCAGGGTGATAGGCGCTGTCTCCATGAACATTCTGGTCTTTTGTTTACCCAAATCCATTCAGCCTATAAACCCCATTAGTGTTAATACAAATTAGGAGATACTAGCCAAGCGGGTAGTAACATGGCATGAGATCCTGCAACCAGAGAAATCACATTGTTACCGCATATTAAAAGGGCTTTTGGATAAGCAAAACACCAGATGCATGAAGCATGTTAAACCAGCAACACAGTTAGGCTGGGTTCACATCTGCGTTTGATTACCATTCAGGGATTCCATCCCCCATTCTGCTTGAAATATCCGGAGAGAAACCTGGCGGACCCCATTATAGTCTATAGTCTGCAGGTTTCCATGGGTAACTTCTTTTTAAGAGAATTGGGTTTCTGTTTTTCGGGTCCCCAAGCAGACCCAAAGAACAGAAACCCTAACGCAGGTGTGAACCTAGCGTTAGATAGGTCAGGCTCATCTGATTATAAAGCCTTTTCCCATGAACATTTGTGCATCCATTGCCGAGCTATTCATTTATTACACAATACACAAATGATCAGTCTGGAGTATCAAGGGTGGCTCTGTTTCTACAAACTGCTATGCTCCACACTGCTCATTTAATGGAGAGACATATTAGAGCAGTGCGATGCATAGCATGCAAGGATATATAACAAAGTATTAAGATGAACTTTTGTTATTGACCAAATACTTATTTTCCACCATAATTTGCAAATAAATTCTTTAAAAATCAGACAATGTGATTTTCTAGATATGTTTTCTCATTTTGTCTCTCATAGTTGAGGTCTACCTATGATGTCAATTACAGGCCTCTCTCATCTTTTTAAGAGGGAGAACTTGCACAATTGGTGGCTGACTAAATACTTTATTTCCCCCACTGTACTGCTGAAAATTTTGCCTTCCCAATAACTTCAGATTGTATTCTATAGCATATGGGTATTTTCTGGCATCACGTAGAGGCATCGGTGTAGTGGTTGGATAGAAAGAGCTTAGTTGCTGCATTCAGGATAGATTGGAGAGGGGAGACTTTAGTTTTTTGCTGTTTCCACAGTTGGAAAAGAGCAGATTCTTGAGAGGCGGCCCAGATATACTAACCCTGCTGTGCCTACAAAATGGACAAGATTGTGCCTTGGCTTGGTGCATCATTGGCTCACAACGACAAATCTCGCCACTTTTTGAGACAGTGGTCAGAGCCGGAATCTAGGTGAGCTGGGGGCACCCCAGTCCATCAGATTTACTATAAAACTGACGTGAGATACTGTATATCATAAATCTAAGCCAGTTCCTGACTTATGTAGGTCTGAGTTCAGGCACAGCTACATACACTAGTATTATTAAGAGGCTGGAGCTTCTTAGGGCCTGTTCACACAGCAGAAACTGCCGCTCATTTTGGAGGTAGATTCTGCCCTGATTGAGAGGCGGCGTCCTGCTTGATCTTACCACAGATTCCGCAGCCCAATCATCTGAGACTAACCTTCGGCAAAGAGCCAAAGCTCTGCTCCAGCATTCTGCCGTGGTGATCCAGGGGGAGGAATGTGATGTGGCATACTTCTGCTAGGTGCCACTGACATGCTACTAGTTGACTTCTCATGTCCTTCAGCCATGTTAGTGTGGCCCTGTAAAGCAATGAGATTTCCACGTTTATTCCCTGATAGGCCAAGCTGAGCACTCAGGTGTCCTACATACAATAGTGACATATATATTCATACATATATACAGTGTCCTGTCAATATTGATACACCTGCCTCTATTAATGCCACCATACAGTGCTCACAAAATCCATTTATACAAATTACATTAAATAGTAATCCATAGACATCACAAATAACAATACACCAAGTCACATAACAGCGCCCTCCGGCTCATCTCCATCACCCACCACCTCACCACATACATATAGACACACGTCTACTCCTTCCTCCTCCCATCTGTCACGGATCACGTGATCGTGACGTCACCCAGTGCCCTCATCCCGGAAGTTCTGTGTGGAGAGAGGACTTGGAGGAAGCGACGTGGAGACAGCGGGAAAAGCCGGGCTCAGAGCGACGGCAATTTGTGACTTTGTCTCTGCTGATGCCACTGGCAGGATATTGAGAGCGGATACCCGGTGTTATTACAGGATGGGCTCTCTGTTCCGCAGTGAGACTATGTGCCTGGCACAGCTCTTCCTGCAGTCTAGTTCTGCCTATGACTGTGTCAGTGAACTTGGGGAGATGGGTCTGGCAGAGTTCAGGGATGTAAGTATTCGGCACTGGTTTGCCGTCATCATCATTATATTATGATATAATGCCCTTGTTAAATTGTGCATGGTGTTGTCTCTTGTGTCAGGGCAATATTGTCCACTTGCCCCCTCTTGCGTCAGGGCGATATTGTCCACTTGCCCCCTCTGGCGTCAGGGCGATATTGTCCACTTGCCCCCTCTGGCGTCAGGGCGATATTGTCCACTTGCCCCCTCTGGCGTCAGGGCGATATTGTCCACTTGCCCCCTCTGGCGTCAGGGCGATATTGTCCACTTGCCCCCTCTGGCGTCAGGGCGATATTGTCCACTTGCCCCCTCTGGCGTCAGGGCGATATTGTCCACTTGCCCCCTCTGGCGTCAGGGCGATATTGTCCACTTGCCCCCTCTGGCGTCAGGGCGATATTGTCCACTTGCCCCCTCTGGCGTCAGGGCGATATTGTCCACTTGCCCCCTCTGGCGTCAGGGCGATATTGTCCACTTGCCCCCTCTGGCGTCAGGGCGATATTGTCCACTTGCCCCCTCTGGCGTCAGGGCGATATTGTCCACTTGCCCCCTCTGGCGTCAGGGCGATATTGTCCACTTGCCCCCTCTGGCGTCAGGGCGATATTGTCCACTTGCCCCCTCTGGCGTCAGGGCGATATTGTCCACTTGCCCCCTCTGGCGTCAGGGCGATATTGTCCACTTGCCCCCTCTGGCGTCAGGGCGATATTGTCCACTTGCCCCCTCTGGCGTCAGGGCGATATTGTCCACTTGCCCCCTCTGGCGTCAGGGCGATATTGTCCACTTGCCCCCTCTGGCGTCAGGGCGATATTGTCCACTTGCCCCCTCTGGCGTCAGGGCGATATTGTCCACTTGCCCCCTCTGGCGTCAGGGCGATATTGTCCACTTGCCCCCTCTGGCGTCAGGGCGATATTGTCCACTTGCCCCCTCTGGCGTCAGGGCGATATTGTCCACTTGCCCCCTCTGGCGTCAGGGCGATATTGTCCACTTGCCCCCTCTGGCGTCAGGGCGATATCCCCCGTCCCCGTGCATGTATGATATTGCCAGCTCGCTCTTATCTCTATGCCAGCATAATATTGCTCAATACTCCCCCATGCACTGCCAACATGATATCACGCCGGCAGTGATCACAACTCCCCTAGTGCGTGCTGCGTGATATTGCCAGCTACTTCTTAGTCCAAAGCTGGCATGATGTTTTGGACTTGCCATAGCATGATAGCTGTTGACCATCTCCCTTTCCCTGGTCCCAGGATCATATATTGTCTTTTACCCCAGTGTCAATGTAATATTGGAAACTCACCTATCGCTTCCACATAGACTTGATGTTGTCACCTTACCACCAGTATATTATGAGGATATTGCCAACCAAATATCTGCTTCCCAGTTTTGTATGTGATTTTTTTTTTCACCCATTGTATATAAGTTAGAAGTGAAAGATTTCCGTCAGTCAGATAACTGTTTCTTTACTTCATTGATCTTTCATGCCTCATCTTTCTTATTGGGTATCTTTTTTTTTCTGATGTCAAAAGTTTGCATTTACATCAATTCAGGAAGTATTCTCTTAGCAACACATACTCAGTTTCATGTCGACACTTAAGGAAGTACCAAGCTTTTATTTGCAGTATTCTGCAGACGTCCTTGATCTGTAATTATTATTTCAGTAGTGTTCACAATACTGAGTGTCCATTCATTTATTATAGCTCAACCCTCACGTCAGCGCCTTCCAGAGGAAATTTGTTGGTGAAGTAAAGAAGTGCGAAGAACTTGAAAGAATATTAGGTATGTAGGCGGAAGACTACAATGGTGAAAATATGTGTATAGCTGCCTGTGCTATACATGTGTATATATATACACTTACATGCATCTGTGAGTTTTATTAATGTTGCTCTGACATCGTATTTTATTAAATGCTACAATTAAAGGGAGTTATTCAGCAGTTTTGACCCCTGTAAACTTCTGACAGTGGTAGATAGGAGAGGAGTAAAGCCATTTAAACATGCCTGATTTGATGGTCATACTGCTTACATGATTGTAAACAAGTTTTAATCCACACACTGTAGTCACAAGTGTCATGGACATGTCTCATAAGGTCTGCGTTGTCAGACATTCTCACCAAAATTGTTGGGTTTGACCATCTAATATGTGTGGCAAGCTTAATAGCAAGAAAACTCCTTCAAGATGGCCATACACACGAAACTGATAAATTACAGTTATTTTCCTGGACTTCTCCATCTACATACATGCACGGATTGTGGGTCAAACATATTTACTGCTAAAGAAAGAGGAGAATAAGCAGTTTGCAGACTGCTCTGACTGTGTTTATCTCCTGGGTATATATGGATGAGCATGTTGTAATCCAAGACGCCTAATCTTTGTTTGTCATGACTGCAGTTGTTAGAACGTTAGGCTTCCTTCATGGATCTTAGCCTGTCAGGCGTAGGGCCAATGGAGGGTGTTGTTTGTATTATGACTGAACATCTAGAAAGGCTTACAGTACATTCATGATGGGGATTTATTTATTAAAAGGAACCTGTCAGGTGGTTTTTCCACCATAAACTTGCAGGATCAAGTATTTCCCTTTGCATTGATGCCCTTTATAATTATTCTGTTGCAACAAAGTGAAGTTATAAATGTTTGTAAGCATAAAAAGCCATATGGAAATTATACTAAGTAGTCACAGGGGGCGAGGAGCAGCTTCAGTCTAGCCTCTTTGTCCTCTCACTAGTCATGCCTTCCGGGGGCCATTGACATCTCCATCGTGATGTCAGGAAGTAAGGGGACTGTGAAGGAGTCAGTCATGCCCAGGAGGGATGATTAGCAACCAATACAGTGTGACTAGCCTGAATCTGCTCTCTGCCCACTATAACTACTTGCTTTATTTTGTGTATTACTTTTTATGCTTTCAAACATTTGTAACATCACTTTGCTGCCACAGAAAGATTATAGAGTTGCGCCAAAGGAAATGGAATTACTTGGAAACATCACCTGACACGTTCCAATTATAGAACAACTTTTCATAAATGAATAGTACAGGTAAAAATATAAGAAACTTTATAATCTCATTTACCAAATATGTTTTCTTCTCTATTTATCAAGCTGAGTTACTTTTTACATATTAGCCTATGGAGAGGGGAGGGGGAAGCTGAGGCTGCTCGAAAACACCAACGGATAACTGCTGTTGCTGCAGTCTACTATTCTGTGAGTCAGTGAGCTCATTAAAGAGGACCTTTCACGTCCTCATGTATATGCGGTTTTACATACCGCTAGAAAGCCGACAGCACTCTGAATTCAGCGCACTGCCGGCTTTTCCGGTATGTGCCCCGGGGCTGGAGATATCGGGGGTCTAAATTTCACCGTTCACTGTCAGAAGGGCGTTCCTGACAGTCTATCTGGGCTGTGAGGAACGCCCTCCCTGACAGTATTCCTCCATAGCCCTGTACTGAGAGTTCCTCACAGCTCAGCATCTTCACTGGGCTGTAAGGAACTCCCCCTCTGACAGCACACGGCTATGGGACGGGTACAGAGAGAGGGGGCATTCCTTAAAGCCTAGTGATGACGCTGAACTATGAGGAACGCCCCCTCAGTACAGGGCTATGGAGGAATACTGTCAGGGAGGGCGTTCCTCACAGCGCAGCTAGACTGTCAGGAACGCCCTTCTGACAGTGAACGGTGAAATTTAGACCACCGATATCTCCAGCCCTGGAGCACATACCGGGGAAATCCGTCAGTGCGCTGAATTCAGCGCGCTGTCGGCTTTCTAGCGGTATGTAAAACCGCATATACATGAGGATGTGAAAGGTCCTCTTTAAACACTCCTGTGCTTCAAGATAACGGGTTGCTAGTGCACAGAACAAGGCAATAAATCAGTTAACAGCCTCCTGACCCCTCCCCTCTCCATATAGTTCTGTTTGTGAGGCTAGATATAGATCTCTATAAGAACAGACTGATGACCAGGAAGGAAACATATTTCTTTTATAAGATATATTACAAAGTTTCTTATATTTACACTAGGTTCACACTAGCATTCAAGTCTGCATGGGGACTCAAAAGACAGAGAACCTGTCCGCTTAAAAAGCTGTTACCCACAGACCCCATAGACTATAATGAGGGCCGCAGGGTTTCCGCCCGGTTTGCAGTATAAAACTTTTCTCTCTGCCGATTTTAGACTGAATGCAACACAGATGTGAACCTAGCCTTACATGCACTATTCATTTATGAAAAGTGGTTTTATAATTGGAGATACACTTTAAGGTGATCTCCTCTAAAGTGATTTCTATTTAAATTGGGGAAAGTTCTAGTTTTAGTTTGTGTGATTTTTCATCAGGAAGAAAAAAAAAATCTGTAATCTCTGTAGTCTTATGACTTCATTTATCTAATCATTTCCCTTGCACATGGTATCCTCACAGAAGTAATTATATGATGGTTACTGTGCTAGATGTAGTTATTCTACCCTTTATGCCAATAAGATAAGAAAAAGAGACCAGCTGATGCTCCAGTTCACTGCCTCCAAATAGTTAATTTTACAAGGGTATCATGTGGCCAGCTAAACATTTCCTATAGGTTGCATGCAGCTTTTCTGTGATATAGCCTGTAATTAGGACAGATGGATTTCTTATTACTGACCACACTGTCTTGCTGTTACCGTAAGGTCAGTAATGAGAAATAGCCGATAATCAGTGCTTTACTTAGCTTAGAGAAAGCATCAGTGGCCCCTGCTATGTCCGTATTCAGAGCACTGTGTGGCATCATTATTACAAAAAGAGACAGTCGCTTGGATTGAACGAACATTCCTAGAGATTGTGCAGTACACACATGGCACGTGCAAATGATCAATGATTAGCTCATTTATCATTGATCGCATGTATGTTGAGAGCAAAACATGGCTCTCCAAAAAAGCACCAACAGCTTTCTACAGATTGTGTGTGGTACAGCCCTGCTCAAATCAATAGAATAGAGCCCAGCTGCAGTTTGACACACAACCTCTGAATAGGGTTTTTTTGTTTTTTTTATATTTAACCTGTATAACCCTTATACACATGTTCAAGCATACCTTTTATGGCTGCAGATAGACTCATCATTTCAGATTATGTGGAGTACATCAGTGAAGCCATTGCCCACAGCAGGGAGAGCACCGCACATGTGTTGGCACATATGTAAAATTTCAGTGCCCAGAGCAGCAGAACTGTCAATCAAGGCCAAGGAGTGGTGTTTACTAGGCATGATCTGTATGGGGAGTTGACAAGCTGTGGCACCATCTATTGTTAGTTGTGGATGCATTAATTGGGCACTGTGGGTGTTACAGTGGGGAAAAAAAGTATTTAGTCAGCCACCAATTGTGCAAGTTCTCCCACTTAAAAAGATGAGAGAGGCCTGTAATTGTCATCATAGGTAGACCTCAACTATGAGAGACAAAATGAGAAAATATATCTAGAAAATCACATTGTCTGATTTTTTTTTTTTTTTTTTTTTTTTTTTTAAGAATTTATTTGCAAATTATGATGGAAAATAAGTATTTGGTCACCTACAAACAAGCAAGATTTCTGTCTCTCACAGACCTGTAACTTCTTCTTTAAGAGGCTCCTCTGTCCTCCACTCATTACCTGTAGTAATGGCACCTGTTTGACATTGTTATCAGTATAAAAGACACCTGTCCACAACCTCAAACAGTCACACTCCAAACTCCACTGTGGTGAAGACCAAAGAGCTGTGGAAGGACACCAGAAACAAAATTGTACACCTGCACCAGGCTGGGAAGACTGAATCTGCAATAGGCAAGCAGCTTGGTGTGAAGAAATCAACTGTGGGAGCAATAATTAGAAAATGGAAGACATACAAGACCACTGATAATCTCCCTCGATCAGGGGCTCCACGCAAGATCTCACCCCGTGGGGTCAAAATGATCACAAGAACGGTGAGCAAAAATCCCAGAACCACACAGGGGGACCTAGTGAATGTCCTGCAGAAAGCTGGGACTAATGTAACAAAGGCTACCGTCAGTAACACACTACGCCGCCAGGGACTCAGATCCTGCAGTGCCAGACGTGTCCCCCTGCTTAAGCCAGTACATATCTGGACCCGTCTGAAGTTTGCTAGAGAGCATTTGGATGTTCCAGAAGAGTATTGGGAGAAACACAACTTGTCGTGTTTGGAGGAGAGTGACTGCTGAGTTGCATCCAAAGAACGCCATACCTACTGTGAAGCATGGGGGTACCAACATCATGCTTTGGGGCTGTTTCTCTGCAAAGGGACCAGGACAATTGATCTGTGTACATGAAAGAAAGAATGAATGGGGCTCTGTATCGTGAGATTTTTTAGTGCAAACCTCCTTCCATCAGCAACGGCATTAAAGATGAAACGTGGCTGGGTCTTTCAGCATGACAATGATCCCAAGCACACCACCAGGGCAACGAAGGAGTGGCTTCGTAAGAAGCATTTCAAGGTCCTGGAGTGGCCTAACTAGTCTCCAGATCTCAACCCCATAGAAAACCTTTGGAGGGAGTTGAAAGTCGATGTTGCCCAGCAACAGTCCCAAAACATCACTGCTCTAGAGGAGATCTGCATGGAGGAATGGGCCAACATACCAGCAACAGTGTGTGCCAACCTTGTGAAGACTTACAGAAAATGTTTGACCTCTGTCATTGCCAGCAAAGGATATATAACAAAGTATAGAGATGAACTTTTGTTATTTACCAAATGCTTATTTTCCACCATAATTTCCAAATTCTTTAAAAATCAGACAATGTGATTTTCTGTATTTGTTTTCTCATTTTGTCTCTCATAGTTGAGGTCTACCTATGATGACAATTACAGGCCTCTCATTTTTTTAAGTGGGAGAACTTGCACAATTGCTGGCTGACTAAATACTTTTTTTTCCCCACTGTATCTGTACAGAATGAATTTCTACTGTGAGGTGACTGCTGTATTGAAAATCCCTACAGAATTCGTAAGTGTTAGGCTTAGTGGCCAGAGTGACAGTTGCAAGATTTAGTGCTGTTTTAAAATATAGATAATTTATATGAAAAATTAAAAATAAAATCATCAAAAATTCTTAAATATGTTTCACATACAAACTTAGTTTAAAAATTTTTTTTAAAAGTTGTGAAATAATGTGGCGTCTCCCACATCCTCAGAAGTAGATACCCAGCTGTGTACTCACAGCTGGAACCTGGTCCTAACAGCTGGGATTGGTAAATCGCCAATCCCGGGTGTTTAACCCCTTAGATTACATGGTCAATCGCGACCGCATAATCTAAAGGGTTTTAGAGGGAGAGGGCTCCCTCCTGGCGACATCGGAACCCCTGCAAACAAGATTGCCTTTACCAGGTAACTGGGTGTCTAAAGAAAGCCCCCCAGGGCTGCCTATGCATAATCTTGTTAGGCTAAAGCCACAGCCTACCAAACTGCCTGTTATAAATTGACAGGCAGTATAATGCTTTGCACTACGTAGGTAATGCAATGCATTATAAAAGCGATCAGAAGATTGTAAGTTAAAGCCCCCTAGGGAGACAAAAAAATTGTCCAAAGAAAACCGATAAAATCATAATACTGCATTAATCCCCCCCAACCCAAAATGTTTAATAAAAAATAAAAACATAAAACACAGAGTACAGTAAAACTGTAATGTTATTCTACCTGCACACTTAAAGGCATAAAATAAAAAAAAATCTAAAAAATTATGCCAGTATTGCCATTTTTTTTGTCTTGACGCCCACCGGGAAAACGCTATAAACAGTGATCAAAAAGTGTTACATTCTCTCAATGAGGTGTATATACCCAAAAATAGTGCCAATAAACATTACCACTTGTCCTGCTAAAAAAAAACAAAACAAAACATACAGTTATAGGGCTTGGTATGTTCAAAAACAGTAGTTTAGTCATCAAGGCCTAAACAAGACCGGTCACTAAAAGGTTAAAAGATTAGTCTGTGTGTGGCCCCTATTGACTTATTAGCCATAAAGGACCTGACATACTCACTCTTATTCCATCTCTTAATGTTGTATGTAAGAACTTATTGAAGTTAGATTTCGTGTTCAAATATATATTTTATTTGATTAATAGGATATCTTGTCCAGGAGATCAAAAAAGCTGACATTCCTGTTCCAGAAGCAAATATGCTGCCAGCAGCCCCTCTCCCCAAACATGTATTGGAAATACAGGTAAATGTAGCTTTGTGGAATTTATCATAATGGCTTTTAATTGTAAACTGTAAACATTCTGCCTTCTATTTTTTTAATATAATTTTATGTGATTGATTATAAATAACAACTGCCCCGTGAAGGGCTTTTCCAAGCTTTCTCAGTTGATGACTTATGCTTAGGAAAGTTCATCAATTGAAGATCAATGGGGTCTGACACCTAGGATCCCGTGGATCTGCTGTTTGAAGCAGCAGTGCCACTCCCTGAGTACTACTTCCACTTCACGGGCCATGTGACTGATCAGTGTGATGTCTAACATGGCCTGCAAAGCAGAATACTGCTACTATCTCAAGAGAATGGGGTTGAGGTGTGTTACCAAGCATAGCTGCTATAGTATGTATGCCAGTGTGTTTGGTTTTCTGTGAAGAGACGCAGCACTTGCTTGAGCGCTGCTGCTCTCTCAAACAGCTGATAGGTGGAGATCATGGGTGTCAGACTCCCACCAATCTTCAGCTGATGGCCTATCCTGAGTATACGGTATTAATAAAAAAACAAACAAACAAACAAAAAACCCGGAAAGACCCTTTTCTTTCCATGACACATTTCCTATAACAGACACAGGGTTTCTATGTTATGTATTTTCTGTGTTTTCCAGGAACAATTACAAAAGCTTGAATATGAGCTGAAGGAAGTGAATAAGAACAAGGAAAAGTTGCAGAAAAACCTACTAGAGCTGACAGAGTATACACACATGCTGAGAGTGACAAAGAGCTTTGTGCAGAGATCATCTGAGGTAAATTAGGTGATTCATTGTGACAGACTGGTTCACCTATTTGCATGATAGACTCTGCTAGCTACCATTGACTGCATTATGGCAGGTTTTATTATTTTGCATGGATATGGCTCTTTAGATTGGACTTTTTGCATTGTGGTCATCTACGTTTGTCCGCATTATTTTTACACCTTCTTTCTTTTCCATCTATACTTCCCTTTTAGAAATTTCCTTTTCTCACTTATTTAATTGGGGGACACAGCAGTGTTTTAAGCTGCAAATACAAGATACCCAACAAGGATATTCATTCCCCTTCCTCTCACCTTATGAGGACTGGCTTATATATAAGTGACAACTGACTTTTTGCCAGTAGTCTGGCTCTGCTTTCTGTTTTTGTCATTTTGTTTCCCCAACTTTAGAAGGTTTCCCATTGATACTTCTTTTTAAGGTCCAAGGGTGCAGTGAGGACCTTTGTGTACGTAGGGTGGCTCTAGTTTTGCCTATAGTTATAGATGTAACCCAGACATGTGTCTTATATTACAGTCACCACTGTAATCTTTTTGTCCCTAGTTGCTTTTCTAGTCTTCACTGGTGTGCTTTAAAGAGGACCTTTTATGGTTTTATATACTGATAGAAAGCTGACAGTGTGCTGAAATGGTCACCAGCTTCTCCGACTTCTCTATTACACTCTATACTTCGGGAGTCTGACACATTTTCCCTGTCTGAGAAGCTGTTCGCCAATTTACAGAACTAAAGAGGGGATTTTAAATCACAGAAACTGTACCAAAATTTTAAAAATAAGGACACCAGGTATTTTAGCTATGTATTTATTGTGAATCAGAGTTGTGCTTTAAGACTAATGACTTTTGCAGCAGAGCCACTTGTTGCCAGATTGGTGGGCATGGGGGTCTGACTTTCCTTAACCAACAGCAGATGTGTCCAGTCACTCTCCATAATCTATGTGAGATATCGGAACAGCTGAAACAACTTTAGTTGAAATTGACTATGCATGTCATGCATGACATACTTGTCATGTTTTTGTTGTCATTGTTTGATACTTGTGTTCATTGAATAAATAAATAACAGTCTCGTAAACCAGGGGACGGGCATCGAGATTGTCAACACCTATAAGTACCTGGGTGTGATCCTTAATAATAAGCTGGACTGGGAAGATCACATGGAGGTCCTGTACAGGAAGGGCCACAGCAGGCTCTACCTGCTTAGGAGGCTGAGAGGCTTTGGAGTCCAGGGGGCACTTTTTAGGACTTTTTTTCAACTCTCTAGTGGCATCAGCCATTTTCTTAAGAGTGGCCTGCTGGGGGAGTAGCATATCAACCAGGGATAGAAATAAACTCTACAAGCTGATTAGAAGAGCAAGCTCTGTCCTGGGGAGCCCACTGGACCCAGTGCAGGTGGCGGGTGACAGAAGGATACTGTTCATGGTGAGCACCATGTGGGAGAATAACTCCCATCCCATGCATGAGACCATGATAGCACTGGGCAGTACTGTCAGTGACCGACTGCTTCACCCTAAGTTTGAGAAGGAGCGCTATCGGAAGTCTTTCCTCCCCGCTGCGGTCAGGCTGTACAACCAACACTGATCTAAGCGGAGATTAGTCCATACAGAGAACTGAAATATCTTTGTTTGGGATATTCCCCCCCCCCCCCCCTGCTACTTCTTATCTGTCTGTCTATTATCAACGGAATGCCTCTACCTTGGAACATTCTTGTATATGTTCTATTTGTATTGTTTATCCTTGCTGCTGTAACACACTAAATTTCCCCATGGTGGGACTATTAAAGGATTATTATTATTATTATTATTATTTAAGGCTCTACCTTCTTCTTTTTTAGTATGAAACATCTTCTCATACCAGTTATGAAGAATTCCCTACATTAGAGAAGGAATCCTTAATGGACTATACTTGTATGCAGAGACTTGGAGCAAAACTGGGGTAAGTTGAAAAAAAATTTCAACCAATCAAGTAGTCATGTTTTTCTAATTTTTACTGTTTAGGATCAGTGCATGCTCCAACATATAGATCTCAAGTGGTATGTTCTCCCCGTCATCATATAATGCAATCATGTGACATGTCTCTTGAGACTGTACTTCCATCATGCTTGCCATAAAGGTAAGTGATGTAGCCAAGGAATTTCCTAGAGAACAGAGCAATTGGGGCTTCCAATTATGATAAAGAGGTAATATAACAATGTCAGTATAGTTAAAGAGCAAGAACTTACTGATTCAGACAGATTTGGTAAGAAATTAGTAAAATTAATTTGGATTCACATGGCAGGTACACAGCCCTGTGCAAACTAGTGTAAAGCCAAGAGTATAATAGTTTTGTAAAATGTACTTCATCAGTAAGAAAATGATTTGATCAGGTCACAAATTAATCTTTCACTCCAACCTTTGCTCCATAGAAGTGAATGGAGCACTGGTTGTTCATGCGCAGTAGCGCTTTATTCACATTAAGGATGCATGGGGCTCTTGTTCTCCTGATCCCATGGGGGTCCCAACTGTCCGATTCCAAGCAATCTGACACTTCTCCCCTTTCCTATGAAAAGGTAATAAGCATCTCTAATGACACTACCCCTTTAAGGGTAGTTGTTGGGCAGTCTAGAACACTCACTTGACAGTAGAAGAGAGTACAAATGTGTCAATGCAACCACTAATGCAAAAATAAACATAGTGGGGGAATAAGTGGTTTAAGGACATGAAATATTACTTGGAACTCTAGATTGGATGGCTGTATACTGTGCATGGCATCCATGACAGGAGTTCTATGGAGAGAGACCTGTGCTCTCAGCCATTCTGTATTGTTAAATACATTCCTTATTTTTGGATTAAGACCAGGGCTACATTGCAACTTTTAGTGGCACTACTGATTGCTTTTAACTCTGAATTTTTCGTACTTTCCTTTATTTTCTTAGTTCCTATGTTGTGAGCCTACATTTGATGTGTGTGCTGGGAATTATTATTCCTCCTGGCAATGTATAGTTATATAGACATTTGGGCGCTACCATTCCTCATGGTCCTTCACTTTGAACATGTTTAATCAGTGCTGTGAGTGTCAGACTGTGTAGGCACAATTGTAACCATAGGGACTTACAAGTATGAGATGCCCAGAAGTGCCTTGTTTTTGTTTTTGTTTTTGTTTTGTTCTCGTTTTGAAGACATCAGGTTCATTACCTTTATAAGGCTCTGTTCACATTACATTAATAGCCTATGTTTGAGGCATATGTGGGAGAATCTCATTGATATATACATCCAATGAAAAGAGAATAGTGTAGTCTTCTACACTCTTTACAGAGGACCTTTCACTGCTTCCACCAATTCAAGTTCTTACCATCATTTAATTGGTGTTGCTCCACTGATTCCAACACAGTTGGAATTTTTTCTCTAGCTCCCATGGTTCCTGAGTGACAAGCATATGTAGGTTTGGAGCCTGATGTGCTATTTAAGCTCTGTAATGTCAGAAGGGCAGTGTCAGGCAGACGGGTGTGATTCAGAACTCCAATCAGAGTCAATCAGTGTCAGAGATCAGAATCACACCCCTTGTCTGCCCCTGCCTGACACCAAAAATTGCAACTTTGCCAGAATCAGTGGAGCGGCAGCTATTAATAGATGTATAGAGCTGGATTTATTGGATCTGGTGAAAGGTCCTTTTTAATGCCACAAAAAGTCAGGTGAAAAGAGCCCTATGGATTTTTTAAATTTTTCCCAATATATATTGCCAGATAAAGCACTGAACATTATATGTATTTATTTTCTGTCTGCAGCTTTATCTCTGGTTTGGTTCACTATGCAAAGTTAGAATCATTTGAGAAAATGCTCTGGAGAGCTTGTAAAGGCTACACAATTTTGACATACCGGGAGCTAGATGAGTCTCTGAAAGACCCTGACACAGTGAGTTGGTATTTTATTACTTATTGTTGATATTCTTTCGTTTCAAAAGTATTTATTGCATGATATCAAAAGTACAACAAAAAGGATAACAATACAAATGATCCTAAAGACAAAGCATATGGAATATGACACAATTATATAATGACAAATGCAGAATAAGAAGTGCTGTAAAATAATGAGAAAAAGGGAAACAACTAGTAATAAACACAGTGGGGAGGAAAGAGGGATGGGCAGTGTTATAGTTCATACGCTTTTGAATATACTTCAAAAGAAGAAAAACTACAGAATAAAGGAAATGTAATGAATATGGAATTTTTTCATTTATTAAAAAAACAATTTTCAGCTTATTTGGTGGTAAGCTTTTACAGACTTAAGAGATGCAATGGATTGAAACTTTGGGAAAAACAGTTGTGGAAATGCAGGGCAAGATTGCAACTAATGCTTGCATCTCTTATTGTGTTTTTGCTCATGTTTTCATGGCTTTTTACCCTGTGCTCTTTAGATCATAAGACAAAGGCCAGGTTCACATCTGTGTTGGAGACTCCGCCGCAGATTCTGTCTAAAATCGGCGGAGAGAAAGGTCCTTAACAAAGGATTTTTCTCTCCGCCGGTTTCAGTATAAAACCAGCAGAATCCCAACAGACCCCATTATAGTCTATGGGGTCCGCAGGTAACTTTTTTGGACGGACTATCTGTCTTTTGGGTCCACATGTGGACCTGAACGACGTAGAGACGAACGCTAGTGTGAACCTAGCGTAACTTTCATTTCATTTCTGAATCTGAACTACTACTTGTGTTTTGCCTGCAGCATTGACAGTGTTTTTGCAGCAAAAATACAATACAAATCTATGTCAGAGATTTTTGCTGAGGTGTCCTAACATTGGTCTATAAAGACACAGTGTTTTCACAAAGATATTTGACATGTTGGTCCCATCACAGTGTTTTCTGCTGCAGATTTTTTTTCAGCAATGTGTGTGAGATTTCTT
This sequence comes from Leptodactylus fallax, assembly GCA_947044405.1. Taxonomy (NCBI): domain Eukaryota; kingdom Metazoa; phylum Chordata; class Amphibia; order Anura; family Leptodactylidae; genus Leptodactylus; species Leptodactylus fallax. Next base: position 9,376,006 of record CAMRHE010000019.1, read on the forward strand.
AAAATGTAAAACGCTGCATTTATTTCCCCCAAAGTGTATCCACAGCAGCAGAAGTGCAGTATTTCTGCTCTGTGTATCACTAGCCTTAAAACAAGTTTAGTTTGCTTGCTTAGTTGCAATTTGATGGAAGTGACTCCAGCAAGTTGTTAAAAAATTAGTATGACTTAATGTTAGATATGTGAATCGTTCTTATTGAGGTTGCACTGTTAGAACCATTAGTCAGGGTTTTTACATGACATAATTATGTTCTTTGCATTGCTCACATGTACAGTGATTGTGAGTTTGAACAATTTTTTTGGTAGTTCCATGAAATCTCATAAACCACAATTTGATCTGTGCTTAACATGCTACTTCCCATAACGCATCATATGTCTTTCTTTAATTTGTAGGAAGAACCAACTAAGTGGTTTGTGTTTTTAGTTTCTTATTGGGGCGATCAAATAGGACAAAAAGTCAAGAAGATTTGTGACTGGTAAGCATCTGGATGGAGAAGAAGGATCTAGTTTGTCATCAGGATAACAAAGGTCCAGTGCACAGGCTTTGCTCAGCCGAGAATACATAAAGTATAAACAGTGGAGCTATGTCTCGCAGTAGAGAAGGTTACTTGTCAAAACTCTATTGGAGAAACAATATATTCCACCATAGAAGTGGGTTGACGAACATAACAACACTGTGTGAAATGAATGTAGCAATTCAGGAAAATTAATGTATGTTTAAAGGGGTTGTGCCATTAAGGACACTTATCCAGTATCCACAGTCTGATCACAGCAAACAAGGAGGCTTTAGGGGATCCCATTCTCATCATTGCTGGGAGTCCTAGTGGTTGGGCTCCCATTGACCAGACCTTAATCCCACTATCCTGTGGATAGGAGAGAAGTGTCCTTAACAGAACAACCCTTTTAAGTAGAAAATTTCAGCCAATAAAAACTGTTGTTGTAATGACCTTTTCATTCTACTTTTCTTAATGTTTTTCAGTTACCATTGTCATATGTATCCTTACCCAAACTCTTCTGAAGAGCGGCAAGAAATCATATCTGGGCTGAATACAAGAATTCAAGACCTTCATGCGGTAAATATGTCTGTCGCATGCCTTCAGTTTAATGTGCATTTGGTGACCTGCATAGGTTAGAAACAGTTACATTATAAATTTGGCACATGTTCAGCCGCCTGTGTGTCACAAAATGAGTTGGGGTAGGTTTCTGCTGTAATTTACACCAATTTCTGGTGTAAGTTATAGTGAAACTGTCATGAGAGGTCCTGCCCTCTGGCTTTAAACCCTGTCTACTTATCCTTACACTTTTCTCACCACTCATTAAATGTGAAAGGCAAAAAGTCACTATTGTCACAAAAATGTTGGGCGCCCAAAGAAGAGACAACTGGATCAAAGCCCTTGATAAATTCCTAGCACAGTTTATAAATGCAGAGCCATTTATTTCAGCTTGTAAACCATTATTTCAGGCTTTCTAACTCTTATCTGTAGATGATCAAATGAAAATCATGGCTGTGTAGTGTAGGCTTAGATACTACCAGTACAGTTTAGCTTTAACATAAACCAGTCTACCTTCAAGTTGAGATAAACACTTCTACTGCCCCTTTTCTTGTGGATAGATTCTGCCAATGATAGATGCTTACGTGGAATTTCTTTGGTCAGTGTACATTACCAAGTCTGTTTTAATGTATCTATATGTTATGCTGAACCATAGCATGGATGCAAGTTAACATGTTTGTTACTTCTTGTAGGTGATTAACCAGACAGATGATTATTTGAGACAAGTTCTCTTTAAGGCGTCGGAGTCAGTGTACAAGTGGGTGATTCAAGTCAAGAAGATGAAGGCCATTTACCATGTGCTGAATTTATGTAGTTTTGACGTAACTAATAAATGCTTAATAGCTGAAGTTTGGTGTCCTGTGGCAGATCTCCAGAACCTCAAAAAAGCTCTTGAGGAAGGCTCAGTAAGATGATTTTTCTTCTGCTGCAGAACAATCATTGATCAGTTTAATGCATTTGATATTCACATTAAATATATGCACTGAAATGATGTCTGCATTGAATGTCTGTTCTCATTAAACAGAGAAAGAGTGGTGCCTCTGTCCCCTCCTTCATAAACCGCATTCCCAGCAATGAGACTCCACCAACATTAATACGGACGAACAAATTCACGGCTGGCTTTCAGAACATTGTAGATGCATATGGTGTGGGGAACTACAGAGAAGTCAATCCAGGTCTGTTTTGAATCTAAGACTTTTCTGCACTTCATTTTCTTTAAAAAGAGTTTTCTGGGATTTTGATCATTGCCATAAGGCACAAATATCTGATCAGACAAATTCTGATTATTTGTGGCCTGAAGGGCCTCGGTATCCCAAGAAGCATCATTTCCCTTCTGTTATTTATCAGACACAGTGCTGTACATTCAGGTGTGGCTGTACCTAGTATTGCATTACAATCTTATCAACTTGAATGGGACTTATCTGTAGTACCAGACACTACCACTACAAAATGGATTGTTTTGTGTCTGGCTTAGATGCTCATCAGGGTGCTGCGGTCCCCTTCATTAAGTACATCGTTGAGTCCCCACACCTTCTGATAGTGACCTATCCTAAGGATTTACCATCAGAATCAGTCATGGTAAAAAAAGGGGTTGTTCATGCTTACAAAAAAAAGAGCCTAATTTATTTCCAGAAATGGGGTCACCTCTGTCTATAGTCTATGGCTTGTATCGCACATCACTTGGCATTCAAATAATGTGATGCTGTTTATAGACATAAAAACAAACCCTCTTTCTAAGAAGTCCAACCAAAGACAACTTCTGCATGGAGTTTTTATGTTCTCCTCGTGTTTGCGTGGGTTTCCTCCCACACTCCAAAGACATACTGATAGGGAATGTATATTGTGAGATCTATATGGGACAGTGATTGACAACATCTGTGAAGCACTGCAGAATATGATGGTGCTATATAAGTAAGCAAGGTAAAAAAAAAAATTACATCACGTTGCAGAAATTCTATTATAAATAAGAAGCAATAATCAAATTTGCGTTTCTCTTTTTTAACAGCTCCCTACACCATTATCACATTTCCATTTTTGTTTGCTGTAATGTTCGGAGATTTTGGACATGGCATTTTGATGTCTCTCTTTGCACTTTTTCTGGTTCTCTATGAAAACAGTCCAAAATTGCAGCGCACACAAAATGAAGTAAGTACTTTGTGTAAAGTTTGCCTAGCTTTCTATATTATCTTTCAGTATATGCTGCTGTGACTTTTTATTCTGCAGTTTCTATTGGTTTCCCCCTTGGCAGGCTCCATCCCTAACAAGGCCTAGTGAAAAAGCTCAGCTTGGGCTCTCTGCACAACTTCTACACACAACCGTCAACCGCCTCCCATTTTTTATTTGTTTTTATTTTACTTTTTATTTATTAAACAGAATTTTGCAGAAACAAGGGATGCCATCTGTACATTTATACTTACTTCTGTATGTGGGCCCAGATTGCCATGAAAACTTGTTCACTACATGTGTGCATATACAAGTTTCCCATCATTCCCATCCCCTGACGGAGACCCCACACAGTAATCATAGCCCCTTTTGTGCCACAGTTTCCCCAACATAATCCATCCTTGACTATATTCTGCTGACCAATTGCTATTTTGGCGATTTAAGAGGTAAATTTTTCTGACCGTGGAAGGAGGTGTATTACAAATCTTCAATCAAAGAAGTTTAAACAGCTCTAGTGTGTTAAGGGTGACTTCTGGTGACTTCTGAGTCGCAGCTGTGACCACTGCAGTCCCTCTAGTTAGACTAGTGATCTCTAATTTTTAGTTTTTCCTGAGCTGATGGGTGATGGTAGCTTCTATGCAGTCTACCATATACAACAGATGGGAAGAAACAGGAGATTCTGTTCTCTTACTCACTCAGAAATGTCATGGAGAACATTCATAGATTATTCATTATTGAGTAGGACTGTCCAGTTTTTAAGTAACTAAAGTACTTTGGTTGACAG